>APFE030211890.1:29744-90000 GCA_000404065.3 Pinus taeda
ACTAATTGGGGTTACTAACTTCAATCTTGAATAACTTACAAGCCGTGAGGAATTACAAGGAGAGATATATACCGATAGAAAGATATTTTTCAGTGGAGTATTCCTATAATGGTTATGAGACAAGAAACCATGAATGATGATGCCCAATGTGCCATGGAAGTTTAGGGTCATCCTTGGTGTTTCTTGGGTTGGCATCAATGACAACCTCAGATCATCTTTAGAACAACAACACCTACATTCATCAGAGAGATCCATGGAGAAAATATCTTTTTTCCTTTTCTTTTTTTTCTCATAGGCCTACTAGTCACCTCAATGAGGTTTTAAATAGGTCTGCCTAGGTGCCTCAAAGGAAGTTTTCACCTAGGATCTTTCCTTTTTCTCTTTTTTCCAACCCATTGACCACCTCATGGAGGTTTTCAATCAATGAGCCAATCTCAAGTGCCTCAAAGGAGGTTTTCACCTGAGATTTTTATTTTTTCTCTTATTTTTCATTTTTCATTTTTATCTTTTTTCCCCTACTCTACTTGAAAAACAAAATCACTTTCAAGCATAATAATACTTCCAATGGAGCCATGTGAACATCAAGATGACAGAAAAACTGATGTGTAGGCTTGAAATGTATGCTTTGAAATGTATCTAAATTTGATAGATAAAATTATTTAACTTTGACGATATCAAGCACAGTTGAAGAAGAGAGTGTTGCTGCAACTTAATGCCTGTTTGGAACCATATTTCAATGTAGGTGTGATGCCCCTCATCCACTTGCTGATTTGGATCATCTTGGATATCTTATTCTTCCATGACCTTTAAATATTCCTATTTTTGTTGATCGTTCTCTTGAACATATGGAGGATTTGATGGTAACCATGGGGGAGCTTTCTCAATTTCTAATTTTGATGTCTGCTCTTCATCAAATGCAACCCATGATCCTTTGTTATTATTATTTGAATCTTCTTCTTCTGGATGTGGTCCTTTAATGATAGCAAGAGAATCTCTTTTCTGCAATACTCTTCTTGAGCTATGGTGAATACCATTTAGCTCAACAGGATATGTTTGGAAGTGTTGTACCTCAACATTATAAGTGGGTTGAGTTATTTCAATGTGTGGGTTTTGAAATGGTGGTACAGGTAGTTGAGTGGGAGTGGATATTTGAGATGGATGTGGTTGGGGTTGGGGTTTTGGTGGACGTGGATGGTATGGATAACATGGAGTTGGGTATGGAGGATATTGAGGAAAATATTGAGGATATTGTGGATGGCTCCCATAAGTTCCTTGCCAAGCTTGTTTCCAAGATTGACTTTGGGTTTGAGATGGCCAATGTTGCGAAGGAAAGGGTGTGTTCCAATTACTTTGAGGTGGATATGCATAAGCTTGAAATTGTGAATTAGGCACTTGCATCATACTAGGTTGACTAGGTTTGGTGATTGACTTGATCCATTGTCCTCTTAGTAAACTTCCTTCAACCTTAGTAATGATGGACAATATTTAACATTATGTGATTCTGTATGGACAACAAAAATACCAACATCTTATTTTTCTTCATCTTGCATTCTTAACATTTCTACTTGTTCACTTAGATTGCTAAGAATTTTTGTTTCAAAGTTATCAAGAAAATTTCCAAGTTTAGCTTGACTTACCAATCTTGATGTTGATTGACTTACTCTTGCCCTTCCTCTTGATATGTGTTCACATGTTTCAAAAATTTCTTCAAATGATAATTCGTATATATCACATCTACTCATGAGATCAAGGAGATAAATCCACTCATCCCTAATTGTTACAAGTAAGAGGGTTTTTAGTGTGTCTAATCGTAAATGATGCAATTTTTCCCTCTTAACATTATACCTGAACCTCTCTATTAGATCCTCAAGGATCTCATCTTCTCTTTAATTCATTCTAAATATTTCTTCCTTAAGATCGCGATCTTTATATTTTTCTAGAAATGTCTTTTGCATATCATTCCATGATCTTATTGAATTATTCCCTAAACTCATGAACCATTTAAGAGCTCTATCCTTCATCGTCACCAGAAATAATCTCAATTTTTGAGTGTTTAATAAGTAACCATAATATCTACAAACAATTTCAAACTCAAAGAGAAAGGTTTTTGGATCCTCTTACCTTAGACAATGAAAGTTTGGAAGAAAAGATGGAGGGATGTTCTTCATATGCACATTGATATCATTATATTGAATGGGAAATCCAAGAGGATATTCCTCATTATCATCATATCTATCCATTTCTTCTACCTTCTTTTCCATCTTTTCTTCTTCTACCTGCAAAAGTGAATGGTGATGTGGCTCTTACTTCACCACGTGATCAAATGGGGGGTGGGTTGGTGTTGGAGACAATTTCTTTGTTTTATGATTGAATGAAAACACTAATGCAATGCACTCTTCTGTTTTTGAAATGAAATATGCCTAATGAAAATATTTTTTGTTTTTTCAAAAAGTAAAAAGAAATTAATCAACTAGGGAATAAAACAATGCATACTTTGACACCTCCCTAGCAACGACGCCAAAAAGTGATGAGCCTCGGTATTGCAATGAGAATGTTGCAACTCCCAAGGCTACCAACTTTAATTATCAACCCGAGGTTCATACAAACTTAAGAGGTATTGGCACTATATGTGCAACATACAATGTGTCCTTCCTTCATTGTTGTGATGTAATAGAGTGAATGTAATGAAATCAAATCCTAAACTAATTACAGAAAATGAAATGCTTGAAATGGAAACCTTAACCTATTGCAAGAAAGAAAGTACAAGGAAAGAAACCTATTCTAATTGCATAAAATAAAGATCATGTCAACCATTAAATTTCAAATATTTTAGATCCATTAGCAGAGTTCATTGGATGTGGCAATCAAGAAAATCATCATTGTATTATCCAATTCATAAATTTTCCCATTAACCCAAATCGTTGAAATGTTTTGCATGGGTAAAGAGGAAAGTCCTAAGTGGTATTTAGTATTCCCTAATAATTTATTTAGAGCCTAGGGGTATTGATTCAAACCTAAGGGATAATAACCAAGCTTCTTAAGTGAATATGGGCAAGTATGTGCATTTTGGAAGGCTACTACAGGGTTTCCTTAGTACTACTACAGGAAACAACAGATTTTCTATAAGGAGTTATAAGTCACTGAATGACCAACCAAATCAAAGCCAAATTGGATGAGAAAAAATTTGTTATTGAATAGGATGTCTTAGGTCTCCATTCCAAGTGGAATAACTCAAAAATACCTCTGTTAAACCATGTTAAAATATGGCAGAAAATTATTGGTCTAAAATATAGAAATTTGAGATCTAGTGAGCTAGTAAATCTATCAAATGTCTAACCTAATCAAGCGAAAATGCAATGGGGTAATTTTTTTTTAACTAAAAAATTTTTGTGATATAATTCAAGTGGAATCAACTTTATTTAAGCTCATTATCATGCTATAAAAATAGCATAAATTTACTATTATTTGCCACAAAAGACTTCCAGAAATCTAGATTTGGGAATAAGAAAACTATTCCATGTAGCTCAATGATTACTATGACCTTCCAAAATTGTTCCAAGGATGAAATGATGATTTTTTTGATCCTACAAAGTAACTTACCTCAACCATTTAACCCAATCCTACAACAAGAAATCGTTAACACTAAATGCATAAATAGAAAAAAGACAAGAACAAGAGATGCATGTGAATAAGAAGTGAAAATAAGGAATGTAAATGATACAAAATGGCTTTGAGGCTCCTGGGATGGCCAAGACCAAGGAAAATCAGAGTCCTATGAAGGATACCAAGATTTATAAGCTAAACATAACACCAATATTCGTTATTTCCATCCATACAATTACATCCCTGTAAGAAATGACAATGGAGCTGCAAAAATATGAGTTCTCTCCACAAGAAGACTAATAAAAATCAACCTCTAGAGGAAAATTAGACTTGGTAGTTATAAAAAATGATTAGGAATCATTCCCCATGAAAGGAGGAAGATTTCCCACCAAAATCCCTTGATTAGTGGATCTGGCTCCCAATACTAGGAATTTGCATTAAATGGTAGGGAACACATTCCTAGATTTTCTCAATCATTGAAGCTCCACAATCTGTGCCATAATTCTAGAATATATTGTTGATTTATTACTTAATATTGATCCTCCTACAATAGGGATAAAGTCTCTAAATTATCTCCTCCTCCAAATCTTCATAATCTGTCTAATATTCTCACAATATTCCACAAAAATAAATAATATTAGACACAAATATGAAATTATCCATAAACCTTCCTAATGAACATATTAAAGTTAAAAATACATTATCTAATGCAAAAACAGAGGTTTAATGTGTTGAAATATGGTCATAGGGCTTTAATTTATGTATAGTTTAGAGGCATGGGTCTTAATTTATGTCTAATTTTGAGGCCCATCAATGGGCACAAAGCATGATATTGCAGAAGCATTCTAAACAGGTCTCAAAACCAAGGCAAGGAATAATGTTCCCTTAGAATACCAATAGTATGGAAAAGGGAACAAGAGAAGTAGGAAGAGTGAAGGCTTATGTTATATGCCAAAAAAATAAGAAAACAAATGGTACGTTGATAGTGGATATTTGAGACATATGGCAAGAGAACAAATTAAATTCATTAAACTAAAAGAAGAGGATGGAGGCAAGGTGATACTTGCAATAATTCATCTACAAGAATAGTTGGGAAAGACATAATCACCATAGATAATGGAAGAAATAAGGCTCCAACTGTTTTGTACATGGAAGAATGAAACAAAAACTCTTGAGTGTTGATCAAATGTGTGATCAAGGGTATGATCTCACATTCAATTCCAAAAGATATGAAATTAGAAATGTTGATACAGGAAAGTTAATGGAAAATGCTAACAAAACTTCAAGAAATGTACATTATTTATGGAGTAGAAAGAGAAAAGTATTGTATGGGAAAGATATAATAAAACTTGTTTTGGAGCAAAATACTAGGACACATCAGTTTTGTTAATTTGATAAAGGTTACAAAAACAAAGGACGTGAAGGACATGTCGAAGATATCAAAACCACACAATTCCATTCGTAATACATGCTAACATGGAAAACAAACTAGGGTCTTCTTCAAAACAAAATAATATTGTACATCCAAGCCTCTGGAACGCATCCATACATATCTTTGTGCACTAGACAGGACCCAAAACATTCAAATGTTAAAAGTCACATTTTACGTTGTTCATTGATGATTATACAAGAATGAATTGGGTTACCTTCTTGTTGTAGTCACTACAACAACACCCAAAATTTTGGGAATATTAAAAATTTTGGTCCCCCCTCCACTCGCCTCTGGCCTTAAAGGTTGTGATCATGCTCCAAATTGGTCAATTTCCCCAATGCCTCAATTATCCTCAAACGCTATTGTTGCTTATGTGCACATAATTCATATTTCTCACATGCCATGCTCTTTAACATTTCATATAAAGTATTAGGGTTTCATCACTACCCCTTTCAAATTGGGATCTTGTTTTTTGTTTACAGGTCCTAAGTTTCATGGGGTGTATTCCCAAAATATTGGAAAGTGTTTTATTGTGTTAATCATGCCACATCTTGGCATTTCTAAGTGTGATTGAATTAGGGTAATTGTCATTTGCTTAAACCTTTCCAAAACCCTAATCTATGAGGACCTTCATTCAAGGACTCAGTCACAATTGACTTGGTGCTCCTCTTTGGATGTGCATTATCTGCCTTGCACCCCTTCAAATTTTAAGCTTATTTTCAATTTCCTTGAAAACATTTTCATCCCTTGCCATATTTTTGTACATAAGTGTTTAATGTTTTCAAGAGGCAATCTTCGCGTGAAAGACTAGGTTGCTAAAGTTTTGTATTCCACTTGGCATGATTATCCTTTCAAGAAAACCTTTGAATACTTGTTATGAAACCAGCTCACAAAATAGGAGAATAGATAGATCAACGAATTCAAAATAAGCCTCCTTGAGGGGGAAACCTCCTTTACATTACACAAAAGAACAATTCTTAGATGATACAAATGAAAAGGCCTCCTTTCTATATATAGGAGTCTAAGGGGTCCCAATATAATCAGAGCCTACATAACAATAATATTGTAAGGGCACAAAAATAACAATAGTGGGCTTCTATGGGACACAATAATAACAATATGGGGACTACATGGGCACAACAATACAATAAGGGGGGATGCGCTAATAACAATAAGGGGTTACACTAGTAGTATAGGCACCTAACATGCCCCTCTACTTCAAAAAGTGTTGTCCTCAACACTTGAGTAGTTTTGGATGCTTTTGTATAAAAATTCACATCCTCCCATGTGAAATATTCACGGATAAGTTCTTCCACTTGATGAGATACTCTGAAATTGATCGATTTCGTAGCTGTCAGGTTCTTGTTTCTTTGACTGCTTCAAGTTCTACTATGATTTTTCCTTCCTCATCAAGTTTCGACAATATTGTTTGAACTAGGATCTTGTCACCTTTAACCTTCTTTAAGCATGAAACATGGAAAACTGCGTGCACTTGGGAAGATGCAGGAAGCTCCAATTTGTATGCCATAGTACCAATATTTTGCAACAACTTGTAAGGACCATAATACTTTGGTGACAATTTATTATCCTTCTTATCTTTCTTGAGGGACATTTGTTTGTATGGATGTAGTCGTAAAAATACCCAGACACCTATATCAAAACTTATTTCGCTGCAATGTTGATTTGCCTATTTTTCATTTAATTATGCGCTAAAGTGAAGTTATCCTTCAAGAGTGGGAGAACTTCTTGTTGATGCTTAGTGTTATCTTCCATTTCTTGAACCTTAGAATTTTCTCTTAAGATGATGTGATGGATGGTGTATGATATCCATAAAGTTCCATAAATGGGGTCATTTTTGCTTATGTGTTATACCACCATCCAACCAAAGGTAAGCACTTGACCCATTGTGTTTGTTTATCATATACAAAGCAACGAAGATATCCTTCCAAACATTTGTTCACTATCTTTGTTTTTCCATCCTACCTTGAGAGTTTGAGGAGTGGTGATTCCTGTCAATTTATTACAAGATATGGTCAGATTCATTTATTCTTTCACTTGGGTTGGTTCCTGGTGTATATCCTCTTCTTTTGACATTTCTTGTTCCTTTTCTTCCTCCTCTTCCCCATCTATGTAAATTAATTTCTTCTCAACACACTTATGACCTTTAGTGTATTTTCTATCACACCTGTAACAAAGTTTTTTTCTCTTTTTCCCTCCAATTATTGTGGTGTCAACCTTGTATGATGTGGCATCTAACAATACTTAAAATAGTGTGGTTTGAAAAGTCACCTAAAATCCTATATTGAAATTATTTCCAAACTTGCTTTAATTAAGGCTAATCAAACTATGTATTCCAAGGCTTTGTTCATTTTTTTTGTATGTTTAAGGCTTGTTCTTTAATTTGAAAATAATCATAACATTACATTCTAATGCCTTAAATTCATTTAAAATTCTCATTAGTTGTATTTGTATGAGAATTACCTTGTAAGTTCTTACTCTTTTGTAATTTTGGACATCGCAGGTCCTTTTGATCATGATAGAGTCATAAGATGAGGGGAAGAATCATGCAACTAGTGTTATGGAAAATGGTGCCAAATCTCATTACAAGTGTATTAAAGCACCATACACAATGTGTTGAGGTAGTTCACTAATATGGGCAAGCATGGGGTTCAACGTTACTGCAAAGAAACGTTAACAACGTTGAAGACATTTAAACAATAATTTGTTCAAACATCGAATAAGGTTTTGAGAAGAGCATTGGCCACACGTCGAAGCATTGGGGGAACTAAGCATCAGTTATAAAATTGTTGCAATTGAAACCCACGATTATGTCAATTGATGCATAAGACATAATACCAGGCATTGGATTCTAGCAATCGGAGGCCATGCATGCTTTATGGTAGCCCTCTGAGAAGGACATGTGGGAAAAGGCATGCTTGCAAGTTGCAATATTCTTATTCCATCGGTCGTAATTCCTTTGGTGAGTTTTGAGGTCGCAAATTCACACCTCAGGGCCTTAGCAATATGACCTGGAGGTTCGACCTTCTTGTTATGCGACTGTGTGACTTCTCCATAAGTCATGCTTCTAAGATGCAACCCAAATTTCCTTGAGAACTACAAGGTGTGACCAAAACAGAAACCATCATGTTGTAAGAAAAATGACAGTGGGAGAAAAATCATCAAAATATATTGAATTGTGTATAACGCCATGCATGTAAAGGTTGTTGATACAACATTCATTTAAAGAAATCACAACACATTGAAATGTGTGGAATGATACTTCAATCACAATTTTGAATTAATGATGAGTATATACACACAACACAAGATGATATAATGTGACTAATGCATGGAGAGCATAAGCCATAAGACAGTTATATTCACTCTAAAGGGAATCAACATTTCACCAATACACACAACTCATTGCAAACACAGCCATGCACTAAAGGAAGTAAAGCCCTTTTCCTTTAGAGACTGCGACAGTTGTGATTCATTGAGCACCCATGGTATGGACATTATAGCGACCATTTTTGTTGGAATTCATGCAAATATTAGTGACACGATACTATGATGAAAGTTTCATAAAATGCCAATATGAGAAATGAAAACACTGAAATGTCGAAAAGGGCACCCTGGTTATTGTTCATTATATGAAAAATCCAAGTAAATACTTGTATTTATGACATTCCCTCATTGAGCCCAACACTTTTTAGTAGAATGATTATCCTTGCTATAATTCTATATTGTTAAATGTTTGGGTCTAATACTGGTAATTCACATATGTCTTTATCTAGTGGAATTTTTCTTGCATGTGGGGCTTCTATAGGCACACTAGCACAATGGTTAGTGGAGGCCATTGTTCAGCAAATGGTGGGTTTTAATATACTAAGGACTAGTTGGAAAAATTATTTTGTGGATAAAAATATGCATAATTTTTGTAGTGATGCTACCTATTATAGTTGGATCACGCGTGCTCTAAATTTCTACTTTTACAGGCATTTATTTCGCATGTTTTATTCCCGATTCTGCTATGAGTATCTCTTATGTAAATATTTTAGATATTGCCCAATTGGGTATACTATCTAGTTTACTACTGCTACCGTTGTTTCCTATTTTATTTCATCTTTCAGAGCTAAGTCTCTGGCTGAGATTAAACGAATGCTTGAAAGGACCAATTCTCCTGTGGAGGTAGCTAGAAGATCATGCGACAATGTGGGAACTGCAAGTACATCCTCAGGTTCAAATTTAATAAAATCTAATCCTATGTGGATTCATGAGAATGACTTGGGTAAGGATGCAACTTCCAAATGTGAATGATTTGAAAAGGAAATTTTGAAAAAAATGACTTGAATAGTCCCATGCCTCTTGGTCGAAGAACCGCATTACAAACCCCAAGGATACACCCAGAAAAGTGTGACCACTTATGAACACGACTATGTGACCTCAAGTAAGTTGGAGTTTCACTCGTTTGAAGGATCACACTCTAGAGCCTCAAGGAAGCAGTCGGAGTGAGAAACCTCTACTGTAATGCGACATGGCGCGCTGTTTTTCTCTCAAATTATTTGATTAGTGTCGTGTGGTGTGACATAATTCAATTATTAGCCTCAACAAAAGACTAGAACCGTGACCTAAAATAAAATGCGACTAGGTGATTTATCTAAGTTGCATCCTTATTTGGCAACCTCTCCACGAGCCACAAGACTACACTTGTGCCCCTCATACCCTTAATCAATATCATTGACCATTGTTGAGCTCGAGACAAAGGGATATTTCTTGGAGTGACGGTGAAGTCACAGTCTTAGATGTAATCATAGGCCGCATGTGTATTAGGGTTGCATTTTGCTCTAAATGTCATAATTACGAATTTGTGAACTAACAGAAAGTCACATCACTAAGTCTCACCTATGCCATAGTGTAATATTTGATTTTCTCTACCCCTCAGAAGAGTGACTTCCCTTACTGGCAATACTAGAAGGCAATAGCCTTGAAAAGGAATTATTTTAGACTTTGAAAAGCATCTTGAATGGCAGGGGACTCCATGAGAACAATGCATTTATAAACTATAAGGATCTTTGCCATATTGTTTCATTGATAAGCTCACAGCCCTAGTGAAATTGGATGTGATCTCTAGAAACAGAATGAATGAGGCAGTTATGAAAATCTGGAGAGTAAAATTGGTCATCAGTTTGCTTAAACAACCCATGACAAGTCGCTTCTAGTTGGGCATAGTTGGCACCCTGCACACTGAGAGTTAGTCAAAGAAGGTGTATGCAAGGAGGATGTGGTTGTCTTCTAGGATCTTCTCCTATGGGCACATACTGTAATATGAGTTGTGAACTCATATCAAATTATGGATCAAGATCATCCTATGTGGACTGCACATCACAACAACATCGTGGTATAGAAAAGGACTATACAGAAGTCCAAGTTGATGTCTTACTTCCAGTTAATTTTTCATGTTCCTGGAATTATTATTCATCTTCATATGAAAATGTTATTTTTTTTCAACTGGGAATGCTTATTTTCATGGAGAAATCAAGGGTTTCTTGCAAGAAGTCTCCTAGTTATGGTTTTGATAACTAGGCAAGTTGAATCCAATCAGCTACCCGAAACACTATGTCAACTATAAGGGTAGGAACAGCGGCTGACAAATCAATATTCAACCAGGAAAATGGATCAAAACCCTATTTAGTATCTCATCATAATTGTGCAACAAAATTAGAAGTTCCAACAACCCTACTCATTCTCCTCATATTTTTTCCTATATCAATATGTAAATGTTCTCATTAGGGTGTCAGCCATTATGTTGATATCAATTGAGCAGGTCCGAAGCAGTAGGCATGAGAGAGCAGTAAGGAATTTCAAGAGTCATGATGGTAGGTCAAGGGTCATGGTAGGTGAACAATCACCTCATCTCTGTAAATTTTCCCTCATGCCTCATTGTAAAGGGGACTTTAGTACTTGAGTTGAGTCTACGATGAGATAGTTGATTTGTGCTTGAGAGCTAGAAGCACTCAGCTCTTGGTAGCTAGTAGAGTGAGTTGTAGTGAGGCTAGGATTTTACATTGGGTAGTGATATTAGCAACCCATGTTCCACTGTTGGGTTTTGACCAATTGGAAGATATGTACTTGAAGTTGTAGCAACATTAATAATATGTTCATCATGTTTCACACTAATTCCCATGGTTACTCGTGGTGGTTGTATTGGTTGTCTGATAATTTCACTATATTCATATGTGTTTTTTCATATACACAATATGTTATGGACTCATTCATAGTCGTTTCATGTATGTTTTTCTTTCGAATATATATTTACTTATGTTTCACCATGTCGGTGATCTATTGTGAACTGGGTTGCAATTACCTTATGGCATGTTCTTTATGTATGTCTGATTGGGTTTTGGCTCACTGATCTCTCTCATGGCATAGCCCTTCTTATTGATGTTGAGACTTGTTTGTACCTATTTCTGTATTTTGTCAATCTTGGGTTGATTTTGTTTCACTATCTCGACATTTCATTTGGTTCCCCACTCTAACACCTTCTCATTTGACAGCCAAGAGAGGAAATAGTCATGGTGGAAGCCAGGCCCACATACCAGATGGTGCTCCTATCCCAAATGGTGTGAGGTCTAATTAGGACTTCACACCAGGGAGACCCCCTAATTGTTGGAGGTACATTCCATCCGATCAACAAATTGGCACTAGAAGGAAGGCGAGATGACAAGTTGTGCATGTTGATTCTATTCCAAACCTATTATCTAGAATGGCTCATCCTCAAATCTTACTACTGGGTTGTTTATCTAATTTATCCATTTTCAATGTGCAATCCTCAATGAGCCTTTCTATCACTTCTTTCAGTTAAAGTTTGATGGTGAGGATGGAACATCTATAACCAAAAACATTTTTTATTTCCTTAAGTTTTGCAAATCTTACGAAATCAATGTTGAATAGTTTTCTTGTGTTCTTTTCTCCCTCTCCCTTGAAGGTCACGTCAAGTAATGGTGCCAAACATTCCAACATCTTCCATCCATTCGTTTGACCAAATCATTAGTAAGCTATGACAAGCCTTTGACAAGTACGATTTTCAATGTGTTTAGAAGGATAAATAAGCTTAGAATGCAACCTAAAGAATAATTAGAGGATTTTGCTGCTAGATTCATTCATCTTTATTTTGAATTCTCCAGATTGGGTGTATTTAAGTGAATAATTTCAACGGTTGGTTCTCATTTCTCTACAACACCTTTAATTTGAAAAAAATCCTGATTCTTATGAGTATCATGATAATCTGCAAGTTACAAATTATCGAGATATTGCCCCTAATATTGTCTTTCCTATCTCTCTGATTCGGGAACAAATTCAAGCCACCAAGGAGAAAATCACTGCTTGTGAAATTTCTCGTCGTCCTCCTACTTTTTTCCTAATGGAGTTTTGGTCACAAATATTTTAGGTGATTAAAAATGCTTGTAGGGAAATGAACCAATTTCTATCGCCTCCGAAGCACTCATACATCTTGTTAAATTTGAACCTAAAGATAAAGTTAATATAACATCTATCCCTATTGATGAAACCAAGCTCGAGTCCATTGAGCATATTACCGAACTTCATTTACCGGTTGGTAATGACTTGGGTCTTATCTCAAATAGTTGATTGTCCTACAAAACCCACGAATCATGACACACACGTAGATTCCTTTCTCCCTCTGGTTGACACTAATGTGTGGGATGAGAGTACTGGTATGATTGGTGCCCCTTCATCTGAACCATCTCATCCGTTACACCCTGATTTATTTCATGAGTCTTCTACACTAGTAATTTTTGCAAATCATTCTGATCTTTATCCTACTCATGTTGATTGTAGTAATGTACATGGGGGTGATGTTTCACATTCATAGTATGAGGATATTGAATCTCTTGTTCTTGATCTCTTCCATATACAGTCGTTGTTAGGAGAAGGCCTTACATCTCGGCCAATTCAAAAATGTTCTCTCATTGATTCATCTTCAGTTTCAATCCAAGAAGGGCCTTATGTGCCAGATACCCAACCTAATCAAACTGGTGGCTCTAGCAATTGTCATTCTATTGAAAACATATTCGCGCATACTCTGATTATATCCACCTACTGACCTTACGAAACCACCAGAATTTGATGATGCACCTTGTGAAGATTCAGGGAATCATCAAGAATTTGAGGCACTTTAGCTTCCATTGATGGTTATGTCAAGTTATCACAATCCTGATGAGACCCCTAAACCAAGTAAAATTAGGTTTTTTGAAATTAGGATTTCCATACACCATGCTCCTCTCAGCATCATCTTGAATAATGCAAGCTCATCTTGGAAAGCCTGTGAATCAAGTGATGTTTATCTAAGCGCATCTTTCCAACCTCTATTAGTTGACATGGATTAACCTCTATACCGTAATTTGTTTGCTAAAGAGGGTACACCGACCATTATCTCAAATATTTTTTATTGTTGCCCAACCAGTATCTATTGTGAAAAGATACAAGAATATGATGTCTTAAAATCCACTATATGTGCAGGTAACAATCGCCTAACCTCTCTCTTGTATGAGACTCTTCTGATTGATTCACCTCATTCTTCTGTATCTAAAGAATCTAATCTATTGAACTGCTAATCTATCGGTGTTCGAACATATGATCAATATATTCACTGATAGTTGTCTTGAAACAACTAAGGATGATCACATGCATTCACATTTTGATCTCACAAAACTACTGATATTTGATGGGTTTCTTTTTGAAGGTTCAGATATTTTTCAGGATGATGAGGCACTTCAGCTTTCACTGATGTTTATTTCACATCCTAATGCCCTCGATGAAGTCCATGGACAAATTCAAACTAGGGTTTTTGAGATCAGGGTTTTCATGCTTGAATACTCTGGTATCTCAGTTACACCTAGTGAAAAACCCTCTTTTCAAAGTAATCAAGTTGATCGCCCTCAACATCATGATGGGATTGCTAGCTGCCTTGAAGGATTTTATCTGGAAAATTCCTCTACAAGTAGGTGACATCTCGCGTCGCTTGATCCAGAATTAAACAAGAACGTAAAAAAATACAGAGATAACCATATACACAAAGATGCAGCGGAAATAATACTTCATTTCATTAATGGAAAATACAGAAATGTGCTTACAACCAGAAATGGAACTAAACCAGCTAAGGCAATGGTAGCTTATCTCTGAGAAGAGATGTGGTGGCTACATGCCTCTGAATTGTGTTACAATGAGTCTCGAAGGCCTATTTATTGTTGAGAAACAATGGAAAACACTTAACATTCCAAAACCTAACCCTGGAAGTTGAAACGCCAAACTGTGGACCCCGTTTGGGTAAATTGGTGCATCAACTTCCGAGGGTCGTAACTTTGGCATTGGATCTTCGTTTGACTTGTACAATAGCTCGTTAGAAAGATCTATCCGAGAACTGCCACTTTGGGAAGGGAAACATCGGTAACATCGGTCCATGGACCCATGTTGCCCCTAGATTTCCCAAAAAACGTCGTTTAGGGCCTCAAAAAGGCTCTGGAAGTTCAAGACCCGAAAAACTGCTAAAAATAGTAAACTGTGCTACAATTTAGGAAACTGAAAAAACTGAAAGAGACAGTTGTGGGGTTCCAAGTGGGATAGGTGGGTGGCCACCAACATCCACCTGGATCATTCTTCCTCCCTTAGGAAGCAATGGTCCCAATTGCGTTGAGTTTCTCCCTGAGATGAGGAAGCTTTTGCTGAGCTGGGTCTCTGGTGAGCTGTTATGCAATCTCTGATGTGTCCAGAAATGGTGGGAAGCATGGTCGATGACAGTCCATATTGAACACTCGGTGCAAGCGAAGGAATGGAGGAATGTTGTGCTTCAAAGCATTATTTCCCGTAGCCTTGGTACTGGTGTAAGGACCATGTCGAAGTGGTCTGAGTTTCTGATGGGTTCTGGTAAGGCGTTCTCTCTGCAGATGTAACCAAACTTTGTCACCCACCTGAAACTTGTGTGGCACCCCTGTGGGTGAGGAGAAGTTTTTCCTGTGTTTTGTCATGACGATATCCCTTTGTTGTTGTTTCTGCATGGAGGAACCCTTTGCGGGGGGTCATGGATGTAGAAACAATCTTCCCCTTACTTTGGGAGTGAACCAGACAGAAAATGAATTTCCTAGTCTGGGAGATGAGCTTGCTGCCATTCTTGGCAGTGATAAAACAGGTGGCAGTAAGTGGGGCTACCTCCGGTATCCTGTATAATGAATTATCCAAAGAAATAATGACAGCGCAAGGCCTTGACTCATACACAGCATGTCACCTCCACAAGTATAGCTGGCCTAATAGTACATCACAAACATACGGAGGTGTAACATCACACAATACCTCGTCTGTGAAGGGCTTGATGCTGTAGGGAAGGCGACATTGTTAGCGGACTTCGAAATCTCGTCCTTCATGAAGCCACCCGACACTGTATGGCTGCAGGTGTGGTATAGTCGGTAGGCCCAATCACTTCATGACCTCTGTTGAAATGAGGTTCTTTTGGTTGCCACTGTTGACAATGAATTGTAGCAGTGAACCCTTCACCGACATATGTGAGTGGAAAAGACGTTGTGCCTCCTCTGGCTCTTCAGGATCATTTTTCTGGATCTTGGCGGTGGCAAAAATGGCACTGGGATCCACATCAATGATCTACTTCCCTTTTTCCATTCCCCTTGTCGAGTTTTGGCTCAGGGTCGGAACATGCATCTGATTCTAAAGCCTTCAATTCAGCCACCAGTCACTGCTTGGTTCGACACTCACATGTGTTATGAGTGGGACTCTTGTGAAACTCACACCACTTTCCTGTTTCCTTCTTCGACTTCGTGGTGTTGTTCTTTTCTTGCAGCTTCGACAGGTTGTCTTGGGTCACCCTGCCTTGGCTTTGTCCTTTTGACTTTATATTTGCAGATCCAAAGTCTCGCTTCTTTTGTTTTAACTTTTTCTCAATTTTGACAGCATATCGGTACATCGTTCTAAGTGAGGAGATGTTCAAGAACTCCATCTCTTCCTGGATGTATCTGTGTAGGTAGCCACGATATTTGAGTACTAGATGCAGCTCAGAGTCCTTGATACCCAACTGTGTCCAAAGGGTATGAAAAATGTTTGTGAACTCTGGCACATCTTGGTCCCTTCCTTGCCGCAATGTGGTCCACTTTATGTATTTGTCCTCGTAGCTTTTGACAGGGTAGTACTACTCCTTGATGGCATCACAAAATGAATCCCAAGTGGGTGCAGCTGAAAATAGTGAGCCAGTACTTTCATTCTTCTACTCGCAGTAGGTTTCCCATTAGTCCTTGATGTGGGGGGCTGCTTTAAGTAGAGCAAAAGTAATCTTTTCTCGACTCGAAAATTCATGAACAAAAAAATACCCATCTAATAGATTTAACCATTTATCTATGGCATCTTAATCTATTTGACCCTCGAAGATGGGGATTTCAAAATTCACTTGTACCTTAAGTGGTGTGGCATTGCCAGAGTAGCTGTTGGAAGTCGATGTGTCGCCTCTGGGTAGCCGCTGAAGGATCTGGGCAAAGTTGTCCATCATTGCGTTCCTTTATTGCTTGAGGGCTTCCTCGAGCAATATTTTGATAGGATCTCCTTCTCCCTCGTCTTCTTTTCATCCACCATGGGAGGCCGTCGGGATTTGCGAGGCTGGCCTTGCAAAGGTTCGACTAGTTAAGGCCTAACTCCTTATATCCCGACCTCGTTGGGGACATGCAAAGAAAAACAGAGAAAAAGCAAACCGCTCTGATACCACTGATCCGAACATAAACAGGAACGCAACAAAATACAGAAATAACCATATACATAAAGATGCAGCGGAAATAATACTTCATTTCATTAATGGAAAATACTGAAATGTGCTTACAACCAACAATGGAAATAAACCGGCTAGGGCGATGGTAGCTTATCTCTGAGAAGAGATATGGTGGCTACATGCCTTTGAACTGTGTTACAATGAGGCTTGAAGGCCTATTTATTGTTGAGAAACAATGGAAAACCCTTAACATTCCAAAACCCAACCTTGGAGGATGAAATGCCAAACTGTGGGCCTCGTTTGGGTAAATTGGTACATCAACTTCCCAGGGTCGTAACTTTGGCATACGATCTCCGTTTGACGCGTACAATAGCTCGTTAGAAAGATCTATCCGAGAACTACCACTTTGGGAAGGGAAATATCTATTCATGGACCAATGTTGCCCCTAGATTTCCCAAAAAACGTCATTTAGGGCCTCAAAACGGCTATGGAAGTTCAAGACCTGAAAAATTGCTAAAATTAGTAAATTGTGCTACAATTTAGGAAACTGAAAAAACTGAAAGAGATAGTTGTGGGGTTCCAAGTGGGATAGGTGGGTGGCCACCAACATCCACCTAGATTGTCGCTTGCACTAAATTTAGGTTTAAGCATGAATGGGTGTGTGTCATGGATGGATGATCATAGATTTCATGTATATCTTTTTGTTTACCAGGATTGGATTGTGATTTGAATTGAAAAATCTTACTTGGCACGTTTTCTTATAAATAGACATGACCTTCTTACTATTGTGCATGTTTCAAAAGTAAGCATTGTGGTTTTTGCAAAAATCCTTATGTTGATTCTAATCACTGACATATTTTTCTTTGCAAGTTAGGAACTAATTTGGCGGCTGCATTCGAAGTTTGATTTCACCTGACTCAATCTCTTCTTTGGTTAAAGTAGGGTTTTAGGTTTAGGCTAACTACAGTTTGTTAATTAAATTTTACTTGTCCAAGTTTGCCAATTAGGTTTATTTCCTAGGATTTTGTTTATGGTTTAAAATATGTTATATTGTTTTTTCCTTACTGTAGGTAATTTAGTTTTCTGAATTACAATTTTCCACTCGCTTGCATTCATATTCTTGCACTACTCGTTTTTGCAAGCATGCATAAAATCTATAAATGGTTCTTTTATATGCAATTTGATGATTTCTTCTGCACATTTACACAACATGACATTGCATTGCATCATAAGCCCTACTTGCTACATTACATCATGCATTTGTCTCCTAGCGCAACATACACTGGTGATTGACCTAGCTTGGCATTTTCCCCTATGTTGCATGCAACTACATGAGCTTTCACCAACTTGGAGCCTTTGATCTTGTGATACTATGACTAGTTTTCTAACGCCTTTTTGCACATGCTTAAACCTTAAAGGGATTATTTTGACCTCTTCACACATGTTGAAACCTTAGAAGAGCTTCTCTAGTCACCTTTCCCTAGTACTAAAACCTTAGCCCTAATAATCATGTGTGGTTGTGATGGTTATTCCAAGAGGTCACTTCTTATAGAATTGGTCATCAAAGTTACATCCTGGACATATTTCCTATGAGTCTAAGTCATTACCAAGGAAAATACAAACATGTTGCTTCTGGGGAACCCTAATTAGTTTGAATGACCTATACGCATAACTTGAATCTTGTGCTCAACATGGCCTTGAATATCTCAATGACTTGTTTTCATGGTTCACTTGTTAACTGAAGATGAGATGTGGAATCTTGGCATGAGGGAAAACCTAAACCAGGTTATCTTTCAGCTTCTTTCAAACAAGAAACAACCTCTCGTTCCTTTAAAATAAGTTGGGATCCCTAATCCTCCCTGGAATAATGAACGCCCAATAATAAGTGCTAATGTGCACATGAAAGAAAATCAAATTAAATAAAGGGTAAAGGATGGAGAAAGGCTTCTTGCGCAAAGAGGTAATGCAACGACTCTGCCAATGTACTAACGAAGCTCACTGGCAGTGGAGCAACGTCTGTGATTTCTTGAAGTGCACCACCAAGGTACTGTATAGGCCTACTGACAGTGGAGCAACACTAGAAAATTATTTTAAAAAAAATTAATACAATAATCCCTCTACCTCGTTCTTTGGATCATCATCAACTACTGGCATGCATGGACTTCTAATTGGGTGTTTGCTAACTAGCAAGACCTAGCTTGGACACAAAGGGAAGGCATATCTATAAAGGTCAAGGTAACGCAGGAGGTACCCATGGTGATTGCTTAATATTCCCTTACATCACTATCTAGACTTGAACTATTATATGGATGTTGGTAGAGATGTTGAATTCTACCAGTGGTTCACCAATTGTTGTAATCACTACAACAACACCCAACATTTTGGGCATATTCAAAATTTTGGTTCCCCCTCCACTCGCCTCAGGCCGTAAGGTTGTGATCATGTTCCAAATTGGTCCATTTCCCTAATGCCTCAATTATCCTCAAACCCTATTATTTGTTATGTGCACATAATGCATATTTCTCACATCCTATGCATTTTAACATTTAATTTAAAGTATTAGGGTTTCATCGCCACCCCATTCAAATTTGGATATTCTTTTTCGGTTGTAGGTCGTAATATTCATGGGGTGTATTCCCAAAATATTGGCAAGTGTTATATTACGTTAATCATGCCACATCTTGGTCTTTCTAAGTGTGAGTGAATTAGGGTAATTGTCATTTGCTTAAACCTTGACAAAACCCTAAGTTGTTAGGACCTTCATTCAAGGACTCAATCACAATCAACTCGATACTCCTCTCTCGTTATGAATTATCTGCCTTACACCCCATCAAATTTTAAGCTTATTTTTAATTTCCCTAGGCACATTGCCATCCCTTGACATATTCATGTACACATGTGTTTAATGTTTTCAAGAGGAAATATTTGTGTGAAAGACTAGGTTGCTAAAGTTTTGTATTCCACTTGGCATGATTATCCTTTCAAGAAAACCTTTGAATACTTGAACTAGTGTTGTTTCCAAAGTCACCTAAAATCCTATATTGCAATTATCGTCAAACTTGCTTTAATTAACGCTAATCAAACTATGTCTTCCAAGGCCTTTGTTCCTTTTTTTGTATGTTTAAGGCATGTTCTCTAATTTTTAAATAATCATAACATTAGATTCCAATGCATTAAAGTCATTTAAAAGTCTCATTAGTATATTTGTATGAGAATTACCTTGTAATTTCTTACTCTTTTGAAATTGGACATCTCAGGGTTTTTTTATCACTATAGAATCATAATATGAGGGGAAGCATCATGCAACTAGCATTATGACAAATGGTACCATGATCCAAATTGGATCCATGAAGAATAATCAAACAAACCATGTTTGTACTAGGTCGAGACAGACTTCAAAGGATTGAGAGCAGTGATCAAAAACACCTCTAAAATAGTGGTAGTTAGCATCCAATGTGGAACGACGAGGACCTCGATCAAAGTGCGCTAACCAAGGCCTATGGAGACTGCGCGAGAGGTGAAACTAGCCCCTGGGGAGCCCAGATCAGGAAACAGAGGGAGTTTTTGATGCGCAATGGGCAAAAACCCTCAAAAAGGAGAGGCCCCAAGCACTCAGTTCCATGGGAGCTGGGAAAACCGTGGGACAAAAGGCTAAGAGCTAAAGGCGGGACCCGCTCCGAAACTGGCAGTATCGATCAGGGGCATGCTTGGGCAGTAAGCAGTTTAAATGAAAGCGAAATGATTCCACTCAGTGCCCAACGCGTGGCAAGCGGAGGAAAGAGAAAACCGTCGGTCATAGCGCACTAATGGACGAGCAAGTCCACCGCGCGAAATGAGCGGATGGTGTTGGATCTGGGGGGTCTAGATCTGACGTTTGATATCGCGGCTGACAATAAGACTGGATTTAACAAGGATTAAGCTGGAATCTAAAAGGATTTGATGTCTGATTTGACCGCAAAGGTGGCGGATGACTCATTCCACGATGTAATCGAAGAATTGAACCAAGAAGCAGGTTGGCGCAGTTTGCAGGAGGACAAGTGGCCACTCCCTATGAGCCCGATGATGATGCTAAAATAGGGAACTCCAAGTGGAGTTGTAGCAGGCGAATCGATGGAGGGGAGGAGGAATCAAACCGCCATGAGCCCGAATGGCCTTAAAGCCATGAATAGAGAACATAAAGGACACACGGAGAGGAAGACAAAGAAGAGAAGAACCAGTAAATAAAAAAAGCATAAAGAAGACAGAAGAGTCAAGCTGACCAAAGGTAGCGTCGAGCACCAGAGAGCTTGAGAGATTCAATCCATCCCCGAGAGGATCTGTCAGACCAAAGAGGTCAAAGAGCTGGTAAGGAAAAGAGTTTGTGTACTCTAGTGGTTTGGGGAATCCAAGAACCACCCTGTCAAGCCAATCTGTTTCAGGAGATTCATATTGAGCTCCTTCATTGTAATTCTCTACTTCAAGACACAATAAAAGAAGGCCACCATTGAAAGCTAGACTGGAGATGTAGCCTGGGAGTATAGGGTGAACTCCTTATTAATTTCTTGTATTCTTATATTTGCTTATTATGTTTCTATGTTGTCTTCCATTTTCAAGTGTCTATGTATTTGCAATCTGATCGATCTGTTGCTTAAATAACCTAGACACACACCAACAAATGAGTTTGTAGTACCTTCAATTAATAATTCTTAACTGAGATCACTCATAGGGTGATTTCATATCAAGTGGTATCAGAGCTCTAGGCTATAAGGTTAGACAAGCTTGTGTTGGTTTAGATGTTGAATGCTCACTAGATCAAAGCTCAAATTAGGAGAAGGAGAGTTGGTCGAAACTAATCCTGAGATTGGGAGAGTCTATCCTCGGAAGACAATCTCAGAGGAAGGTTCTGTGGGGCCGGACCCTCAATTCATAAACATTTTCCTAGCTATAAAGTCTATGGTAGAAGAAATGTATAGGGACTGTAGAAAGCATAAGGATGAAGATTCACCAGGCTCTAAATAAGATAAAGAAGAAGATGAATCTCATTCCCATGACCTCTCAAAAGGAAAAGGGAAAGAGGAAAACTTTCTCACACCTCCTAATAGCCCTGTGCATAATAAGAAAGCATCTTTTATCAAGCTAGATGTTAAATTCGACTTGCCTATATATGATGGAGAGCTAAATGCTGAAAAGTTGGACAATTGGATTAGACAAATTGATGTGTATTGCAGAGTGCAGAACATCGACTCGAAAAAGAGAAAAATTCAGCTGGCAAGCCTACGCCTAGGAGGCACTACCTTGGTTTGGTGGGAAGGCAGAACCCAAGATGACATGAAGAGACATGGTAATACTATCTCTGTCTGGAGTGAATTTGTTTCTGCAGTCAAGAAGCAGTTCTATCCATTGGCCTACATGCAACAAGCCATGATGAGTTGGAAAACTCTCCGGCAGTTGAAAGGGAAAAGTGTGCAAGGGTACACTCAAGAATTTAGAAAGAGAGCATTGATTCTAGGGATCTCATTAGACTCACCAGAGACTCTTTTGAAGCACATTGGTGGTCTACACAGCTACATGAGGCATACCATCCTCATGTTTAATCCCACTAGTATAAATGAGGTATTTGTACAAGCTACTCATCTAGAAGCTAGAGGAAAGAATAGAAATCCAGAAGTTGGGGGACCATCCCAACCCATTGCAAGCAATAGCAAGGAGAAAATAAAGCAAAAGTGGAAAGCAAGGAAGGCGAACATTGCACAAAAAGGCAAAGCTTCATGCACTCACTGTAAAAAGGATGGGCATGATGATGAGAATTGTTGGATTTTGCATCCAGAGTTGAGACCTAAGAAATCCGAGGGAAAGAAGAGGAAGACCACTACAACTATCCAAAAATATTTGGGGTCAAACTCGGGAGATGAAACAACCATTGCAGCCACAGGTATAAAAGGTAAGAATTCGAAAGCATCTACTAGCAATTTTGCTCAATCTATTATTGATGAAGAGCATGAGAGAAAAAGACATGAGGTTTTCCAAATTCAAGTTGTTTCCAAATATCAGAAGATTGATACTTTGTTTGATAGTGGCTCACAAGTAAATTTGTTTTCTGAAGCAATTGTAAATAAATTGGGATTAGCAACTACACCTCACAAGAAACCATACCCCTTAGGATGGTTGAACGATAAAGCACAACTACAAGTGACTAGATAGTGCAAACTCAAGTTTTCTTTTGGGTCAACATTTGTAGATGAGGTTGAGTTAGA
This sequence comes from Pinus taeda, assembly GCA_000404065.3. NCBI lineage: Eukaryota > Viridiplantae > Streptophyta > Pinopsida > Pinales > Pinaceae > Pinus > Pinus taeda. The sequence goes on from APFE030211890.1 coordinate 52,792, forward strand.
CATAATTCCCTTGGATATATGTGGAATTGTTTAGGAAGTCCTTACTTGTATGATAGAAAAGCTATTTTCTATAGAGCTGAGAACAAGTATCTACTTGTTAAAGATGGAATCAAATACTTTGTAAGAGCTCACAAGCTTAAGAATAATTATACTCTCATAAACTCAGGGCAGATGAAAAGAATGATAAATTCATGTAAACAATTCTTGCTAATGGTTGTAAAGGAAAAGAAACATAATAAAACCAATGTATTTGAGGGTTGTAATGCTAAGCAGCAAGCTGATATGGAAAAGATTGGTTCAGAGTATGATGTCTTGTTTCAAGAACCTAGAGGTCTGCCACCCAAAAAGGAAATAGTACATGATATTATTTTGTAGTAAGATGCTCCATTGCCTAACATTGGAATGTACAGGTTGTTTGCTTTAGAGAATAATGAAATCAAGAAGCAGGTGCAAGAGTTGCTCAAGAAAGGGTTCATCAGGCCTAGCACATCACCATGTGGGTCACCAATCGTTTTAGTGAGAAAGAAAGCTGGCTCGTGGAGAATGTGCATTGACTACCGAGCACTAAATATGATAACAATCAAAAATCATTATCCCCTTCCTCGCATAGATGATCTTTGAGATCAATTGAAGGAAGCTATTTATTTCACCAAGTTGGACTTGCACAGTGGATACCATCAGGTCAGAGTTGCAGAACAAGATGCATGGAAGGTTGCTTTCAAAACAAAGCAGGGATTGTATGAGTGGCTGGTTATGCCTTTTGGCTTAACCAATGCCCCTGCTACTTTCATGAGATTAATGAATGATGTACTCAGACCTTTTCTTGATGATTTTTTTATTGTGTATCTGGTGACATTCTGATTTTTAATAAAACATGGGAAGAACACTTAAAGCATGTTAAGAAAACATTAGATGTTTTGAAAAGAGAAAAACTTTATGTTAAACTCTCAAAATGTGAATTTGGCAAAACATCTCTAAATTATTTGGGTCATATAGTAGGGGGTGGTGAATTGAAAATAGATCCCTCTAAAGTGGTAGACATTGTAAACTGGCCTAAACCCAAGTTTGCTACAGAAGTGAGAAGCTTCTTAGGAGCAGCACAATATTGGAGGAATTTCATCTCTAACTTTTCCTCAATTGCAGCTCCCTTACATGCTTTGACAGGATTGAACAAGGTGTTTCAGTGGGGAGACAAACATCAGAAAGCCTTCGACACCTTGAAAGAAAAGATACAACACTTGTACTAGCACTGTCTGATCTACAAAGACCATTTGAGATCCAAACAGATGCCAGTGACTATGCCATGGGAGCAGTGTTGACACAACACGGTAACCCATATGTTATCATTCTGAGACTTTTAATCCTACAGTAGCTAACTATCCTACATATGGTAAAGAATTGTATGCATTAGTTCAGAGTGTGGAAAAGTGGAAACATTACTTAATGGGCAAAGAGATAGTAATACATACTTATCATCAACCACTTCAATATCTGCACTCCCAAACTAAGTTGCAGCAATCAAGACACGACAGATGGATGGGTTTTCTATAACAGTTCCGTTTAGTCATTAGATATAAAAAGGGCATACATAACAAAGTTGCAGACATGTTATCTAGACCCATTATAAATGCATCTACTATACTTAAGCATAATTCTATACTACATGAAATCTACATTGAACAATATGCTCAAGATATAGACTTTAAAGATGTATATGCAACTTTGAGTCAAGGCAAATGAGTAGAAGAATTAGATTATCATGTAAACGACCGACTCTTATATCATTGTGGGAAACTCTGCATTCCACAAACTGAGAGAATAAAGATAAATAGAGAAGCACACACTTCTCTGATATCAGGTCACTTTGGGGTAAGTAAAACAGTTGCACAGCTGTAAAGATTTTGTTATTGGCCAAAAATGAATGAGACAGTTTCTAGATATGTAAGAGGGTGTACTATGTGTGCCAAAAGCAAGCCCAAATAGAAAACTAGGCTTCTACACTCCATTACCAGTTCCTTCTCACCCTTGGGAAAGTGTTTCCATGGATTTTGTTGGAGGACTGCTTAAATCTAGGAAAGGTCATGATTATCTATATGTTGTTGTGGATAGGTTCAACAAAATGTGTATTTTGATACCTTGTAATAAATAGATTATAGCTGAACAAACTGCAAAACTATTCTTTGAACATGTATGGGTTCATTTTGGATTACCCACTTCCATTGTATTTGATCGAGACACCCGATTTGTGGCGAATTTTTGGTCAAGTATGTGGGAACTAATGGACACCAAACTGAAGAAAAGCATAGCTTTTCATCCACAAACTGATGGCCAGACAAAAGTAGTTAACAGGACAGTGATCCAGTTACTCAAAGGATATTGCAACAAACATCCTAAGCTTTTGGATGAACATTTTTGTTATGTGCAACATGCTTACAACAGAGCAAAACACTCTTCTACACAAATATCTCCTTTTGAGACATGTTTTGGTTTTACACCAAGGTCTCCTTTGGATTTTGTCTTTGGTAAAGATACCACAGTTGATGGACACAATGATGTGGACAAGGCAACTCGGTTCATTGAACAGATCTAGGAGATCCACCAGGCAGTACAGGAACATCCAGAAAAGAGCCAAGCCAAATACAAGGCCAGGCATGACAAGCATCGAGTGGAGCATAATTTCCAAGTTGGTGACCAAGTCTGGTTGTACATCAACAAGGACAGGATGCAAGGTGAAGGTAAAAAGCTAAAGCCTATCAGGTATGGACCCTTCAAGATACTTGAGAGGATTGGTGAAAATGATTTTCGCCTTGATCTACCAACTTACATGCACATCTACTCAGTCGTAAATGCAGATTGCTTGAGATTCAATGATTAAGGATCCTGAAGATTGATGACCTGCTACCTAAAAATCTGAATGAATTGCAGGAAGACACAGTCTTGGATAGGAAGGTGAGGAAAATGCACAGAGGAGATGTTGAGTACCTCAGAATTGGACTCAAAGCTTTGAAGTTGAACAGTGCAAAATGGATTGAGATTGGACAAGTGAGACAATAGTACCCTCACTCAGTTGATGCTTGAAAAACCAACTTTTGGTGGTCCAAAAACTTTTTAGTGGGAAGGTCGTGATCTGAATTGGATCCATGAAGAATAATCAAACAAACCATGGTTGTACTAGGTTGGGACAGACTTCAAAGAATTGAGAGCAGTGATCAAAAACACCTCTAAAATAGTGGCAGTTAGTAGCCAGCGTTGAACAACAAGGACCTTGGTCAAAGCGCACTAACCGAGGCCCATGGAGACTACACGGGAGGTGAAACTAGCCCCTTGGGAGCTCGGATCGAGAAACAGAGGGAGTTTTTGATGCGCATTTAGCGCACTGGGAAAAAACCCTCAAAAAGGAGAGGCCCCGAGAACTCGTTCATGTGGGAGCTGGGAAAATCATGGAACAAAAGGCTAAGAGCTAAAGGCAAGACCCGCTTCGAAACCGGCGGTATCAATCGGAGACATCCTTGGGCTGTAAGCAGTTTTGAAGAAAGCAAATCGATTCCACTCAGTGTCTGATGCATGGCAAGTGGGGGAAAGAGAAAACCACGCTCATCGCATGCTCATGGACGAGCAAGTCCACCGCGCGAAATGAGCGGATGGCATTGGATCTAGGGGGTCCAGATCTGACGGTTGATATCGCGCTTGACGGTAAGACCAGATTTAACAAGGATTAAGCAGTGATATAAAAGGATTTGAGGTTTGATTTGACCCCCAAGGCAACAAATGACTCATTCCATGATGTAATCGAAGAATTAAACCGACGAAGCAGGTTGGTGCAGTTTGTAGGAGGACAAGTGGCCACTCCCTATGAGCCAAATGATGACGCCAAAATAGGGAACTCAAAGCAAAGTTGTAGTAGGCGAATCGACAGAGGGAATCAAACCGCCATGAGCCCGAATGGCCTTAAAACTATGAACAAATAACAGAAAGGACACATGGAGAGGAAGAAAAAGAAGAGAAGAACCAGTGAAGCAAAAAGCAGAAAGAAGACAGAAGGGCCGAGCAGACCAAAGTTAGCATCAAGCACCAAAGAGCTTGAGAGATTCAAACCATCCCCGAGAGGATCTGTCAAACCAGAGAGGTCAAAGAGCTGGTAAGGAAAAGAGTCTGTGTACTCTAGTGGTTTGGGGAATCCAAGAACCACCTTGCCAAGCCAATCTATTTCAAGAGACTCATATTGAGCTCCTTCATTGTAATTCTCTACTTCAAGACACAATAAAAGAAGGCCACCACTGAAAGTTGGACCAGAGATGTAGCCCGGGAGGATAGGGTGAACTCCTTAATTTCTTGTGTTCTTATATTTGCATACTGTGTTTCTTTTTTGTCTTCCATTTTCAAGTGTTTATGTAGTCTGATCGATCCATTGCTTAAATAACCTAGACACACACCAACACATGAGTCTATAATACCTTCAATTAATAATTCTTAACTGAGATCACTCATAGGGTGATTTCAGATCATGCCAACTCTCATTACAAGTGTATTGAAGCAACATATACAATGCATCAAGGTAGTTTTCTAATATGGGAAAGCATGAGGTTCAACATTATTGCAAAGCATAGTTAATAGTGTTGAAGACATTTAAATGATACTTTGTTCAAACATCGAATAAGGTTTTGAGAAGAGCATTGGCCACACATTGAATCATTGAGGGAACTAAGCATCGATTAAAAAATTGTTGCAATCGAAACCCACGCTTTAGAAATATATGATCCCTACGCATTGATGCGTATGACATAACACCAGGTGTTGGATTCTAGCAATCAGAGGCCATGCATGATTGATGGTAGCCCTCTGAGAAGGATGCGTGAGAAAAGGAACACTTTCAAGCTGCATTATGCTTATTCCATCGGTCGCAATTCCTTTGATGAGTTTTGAGGTCATGAATCCATGCCTCAGGGCCTCAGCAATACAACCTGGAGATGCGACCATGCCACTTCTCCATAAGTCATGTTTCTAAGATGCGACCCAACTTTCCTTGAGAATTGCAAGGGGTGACCAAAACATAAACCATCATGTTGTAAGCAGAATGATAGCAGGAGAAAACTCATCAAAATATGTTGAGTCATGTATAACGCCATGCATGTAAAGGTTGTTGATACACCATTCATTTAAATAAATAACAACATGTTGAAAGGTGTGGAATGATACTTTAATCATTGTTTTGAATTAATGGTGAGTATATACACACAACACAAGTTGATATAATGCGACAGGTGCATGGAGAGCACAAGCCATAGAGACAATTATGTTCACTCTAAAGGGAATCAAAATTCTTCCCATACGCACAACTCATTGCAAACACAACCATGCACTAAAGGAAGTCAATCCCTTTTCCTTTTAAGACTGTGGTAGTTGTGATCATTGAGAACCTGTGGTCTGGACATTATAAGGGCCATTGTTGTTGGGATTCAGGCAAAAATTAGTGGCATGATACTATGATGAAAGGTTTGTTAAATACCAATATGAGGCTAGTATGAGAAATTCAAACACTAAAATGTCAAAAAGGGCACCTTGGTTATTGTGCATTATACAGAAAAGACAAGTAAATACTTTTATTTATGACATTCCCTCATTGAGCCCAACACTTTTCAGTAGAGCAATTATCATTGCTATCATTTTATACTGTTAAATGTTTGGGTCTAATGTTGGTGCTTCACATATGTCTTTATCTTGTGGCAATTTTCTTGCATGTGGGGCTTCTATAGGGGCATTGACACAATGGTTAGTGTAGGCCATTGCTCAGCAAAAGGCAGGTTTTAATATACTATGTACTGGTTGGGCAAATTATTTTTTGGATATAGATATCCGCAAGTTTTGCAGTGATGCTTTCTACTACAGTCAAATCAGGCGTCCTCCAAATTGCTACTTTTACATGACTTTATTTCACATCTTTTATTCCAGTGATGCTAAGAGTATCTATTATGTAAATATTTTAGCTGTGGCCCCATTGGGCATACTGTCTAGTTCACTACTACTGCCATTGTTTCCTATTTTATCTCAGCTTTCAAATATAAGTCTCTAGATGATATTAAATGAATTCTTAAAATGGCCAGTTCTTCTATGGCAGTATCCAGAAGGTCATGCGACAATGTGGGCAATCCAAGTACATCCTCAGGTTCGAATTTAATAAAATCTAAGCCTACGAGGATTCATGAGAACAACTTGGGTAACGTTGCAACTTCCAAATGTGAATGGTTTGAAAATGAACTTCTAAAAAAAATGACTTGAATAGTCCCATGTCTCTTGGTCGAAAAACTCATTGAAGACCCCAAGGATATACCTAGAAAAGTGAGACCACATCTGAATGTGATTATCTGACCTCCAATAAGTCGCAATTTCACCTGGGACATAGGATCGTACTCTAGAGCCTCAGGGAAGTAGCTCGAGTGAGAAACCTCTATTGTAATGTGACATGGTGACCTGTTTTTCTCTCAGATTATCTGATTAGCATCGTGTGGTCACATAATGAAATTGTCAGCCTCAGCAAAAGACTAAAACTATGACCTAAACTAAAATGCGACCAGGTGATTTATCTAAGTCACATCCTTCTCTGGTGATCTCTCCATGAGCCACAAGACTGTACTTGAGCCCCTCATACCCTTAATCAAGATCATTGACCATAATTTTTTTGGAGAGCAAGGGATATCACTTGGATTGATGGTGATGTTGCAGTCTTATATGCAGTCAGAGGTCGCATATGTATTAGGGTCACATTTTGCTCTAAATGTCACAATTGTGACTTTGCAACCTTCCGGAAAATCACATCCCTAAGTCTCACCAATGCCATAATGTAATTTGTGATTCACTCTACCCCTCAAAAGTGTGGCTTCCCTTATTGACGAGACTAGTAGGTTGTTGCCATTAAAATACATTATTTTCGACTTTTAAAATCATCTTGAATGGTAAGGGAGTCCACGAGAACAATGCATTTATAAAGTACAAGGATCTTTGCCATATTTTTTCATAAGCTCACAACCCTAGTGAACTCGGATGTGATCTCAAGGAGAAGAATGAGTGATGCTGTTAGGAAAATTTGGAGAGTAAAATCTATCATTAGTTTGTTTAAACAACCCATGACAAGTCACTTCTAGTTGGTCACAGTTGATTCCCTACACATTGAGAGTTAGTTAAAGAAGTTGTATGCAAGGAGGATTTGGTTGTATTTTGGGATCTCTTGTTATGATCACATAATGTAATATGAGTTGTGAAATCATCTCAAATTAGGGATCAAGATCATCCTATGTGGATTGCTCATCGCAAGAACACATTGGTGTAGAAAAGGACTATGACAGGTGTCTAAGTTGATGTATTACTTCCATTTAATTTGTCATGTTCATAGAATTATTCTTCATCTTCATATGATAGTGTTATTATTTTGCAGGTTGGAATGCTTATTTGCATGGATAAAGCCAGGATTTCTTGCAAGAAGTCTCGTAGTCAGGGTTTTGACAACTACGCAAGTTGAATCCACTCAGCTGCCTGAAACACTATGTCAACTATAAAGGCAGGAACAATGGTTGGAAAATCAACACTCAACATGGAAAATGGATCAAAATCCTATTTAGCGGCTCATCATAGTTTCACAACATCATCAGGGATTCCAACAATCCTACTCATTATCCTCACATTTTCTACTCTATCAATATGTAAATGTTCTCATCAGGGTGTCAGCAGTTATGTTAAGGACAATTTAGCAGGTTCGAAGCAGTGGGCATCAGAGAGCAGTAAGGAGGCTTGAGAGTCATGAGGGTAGGTCAAGGGTCACAGTAGGTGAGCATTCACCTCATCTCTATGAAATTTCCTTCATGCCTCATTATAAAGGGCACTTTAGCAGTGGAGTTGAGGTGAGGATGAGATAGTTTATTTGTGCTTGAGAGCTAGAGGCACTTAGCTCTTAGCAACCAGTAGAGTGAGATGTAGTGAGGCTAGGGTTTTTCATTGAGAAATGATATGAGCAGCCCATGTCCCATTGTTGGATTTTGACCAATTGCAAGATATTTACTTGAAGTTGCAACAACATTAATAAGATGTTATTCACGTTTGGCACTGATTCCCATGCTTACTCGTGGTGGTTGTATTGGTTGTCTGATATTTTCATGATATATGTATGTGTGCTTTCATATACGCAATATGTTATGGACTGATTCATAGTTGTTGCATGTATGTTTTTCTTTCGAATTCGTGTTTACTTATTTCTCACCATGTCGGTGATCTATTGTGAACTGGTTTGCAATTAACTTCTAGCATGTTCTTGTTCATGTATGTTTGATTGGGTTTTGGCTCACTGATCCCTCTCATGGCATACCCCTTCTTATTTTTTTCGAGACATTTTTTTACCTATTTATGTAGTTTGTCAATCCTAGGATGATTTTGTTTCACTGTCTAGTCATTTCATTCCAGTCCCTACTCTGACAGCTTCTCATTTGATAGCCAAGAGTGGAAACATTCTTTGTGGTAGTCAGACCCACGTACCGGATGGAGCTTCTGTCCCAAATGGTGTGATGTCTAATTGGTACTTCACACTAGGGAGACCCCCTAATTGTTGGTGGTACATTCTAGCCTGTCAACACTTCCTTAGAGGAAACTATGTGACTTTTGAGAAATTTAAATCCTTCAAGGGTCTAGTTGAAATGAAACTGATCTAAAAATAAAATGCCCAATAATTGATATAGAAGGTGAGTTCACTTTAGATGAACTCAATAGATTTTGTGAACATCATGGAATTAGAAGACAATTAACTATTGCAAGAACTCCACAACATAATGGAGTGGTTGAAAGGAAAAAATGAATAGTACAACAAATGGCTAGAACCATGCTCTCTAAAGCTCGTTTACTAGATATATTTTTAGGAGAGAAATTTACAAAACATTCTATATGTTGAACACATCTCAAATACGGATAAACAATACTAAAACACCTTATGAATTATGGAAGGCTTGACCAGTCACTGTCAAACATTTCAAAGTGTTTCAAAGAAAATACTATATTAAGATAAATGAAGGCAATTTAGGGAAATTTGATTCCATGATGAAGGATTTTTTCCAAAATATCCATATAAAAGCAGTGATATCTATGTTAAAAAAAGAACATGAAAGGTGTTATCGGGAAAAATCTTGTTCTGCAGGCAGAACATATCTCCCTAGGCTTGGAAACCAGGCCTAGTAACAATCAAGTAAATAAATGAAAGCATTCCCTAAATTATAATTGAATCAAAAATATGCAGAAAATAGAAAATATCGTGCCTTCTTGCAAAATACTCATTGACGACCCTTGTTTCCATCCTTTGTAGCTTTCAACCTTTGTCCCTTGATGCATCAAGAGAAAAACCTGAAAGGACAGAACCAAACAAGAGATCAAAGCATAAAATATATCAAATATTAAATCATAAACTATGTAAGAGATCAAGGAACCTTACAATAAACATTGAAATAGATGCACATGGGAGGAAACAAGTATTTGTATTAATGATAAAGAGTGAGATATTTACAACCATGTATGTTGATGTTGGAGTCTCCACTCAAAGATCTCAATCCTCCTTCACACAACAAGCCTTCAATCCTAATATGAAATGGGAAACATAAGGGCATGGGTGCTCAAAAAGTAAACCCATTGTCCATTGAGTAGCACTTTACTTATAGGAGAGAAGAGGGTGGCTAGAGATCCATATCTCATGGGATGATATCCACATAAGGAGGAGTAGGTTCCATGATAGGTGGGTTTGGTTCCATGAATCATGTGACAAGGTTAAAATAGGTAGGAGCTTGATTCTAGGTGGTTAAGGATAAGATTCCTCAACAAGGCTTCTAGATTTTGCTTTAATTTTTCACCCAGTTAGAAAGGATGTCACACTTTTCAGTGGAGAATAGTGCGACACCCTACACACGTGACAATGATTGCATCTGTGATTTTGTTGTTTGCTGCTAGAAAAAGTGTGACACTACTTGAAAATAGGGTTTTAAAGCAATGTAATCTAGAAGTCTTGTACTTCTCCAAATGGTTTTTGCTTCATATTTTTAGGGGATTGTTGAGAAGGGTTTTTCAGATAACAAGAGATCTAGTTTTAAGGTCTTTTTTTTCAATGTGACAAAATGAAATGTAACAGATTGCCCCTCAAAGCGCAAAGTTAGAGAATATGTATGAGGCCTAAAGTGCTTTATTATGTGAAAGTCAAATTAGATATAGATGGTTCGAGACTTGAAAATAAACATCAAGTGTTATAGTACATATAATTATGAAATCATCTCTAAGTTAGGCATTCCCATACACAATATAGCATATCAATTATAGGCCTAAGTATGGAAATTTGTAAAGATCCATTTGAAAATAATCAAAATCATGGCCACCAAACATACATCATGGATCCATGCTCGAATAGATTCAATATGAACATAGTCATCTCATATAGTGTGAATATGTACATCAGTCATGAAAACTCCACACAACCTAGATGGATGAAAATAGATCCAAGGTCTTCATCACTACTCCTCAATAGTATGAGTCTAACCATGTGAATAAATGTGTGGAAGTCAAACATGGTAACCACTATCTGATTACTATTCAATGATGATAATCATTAACATATGCAAGAGAAACCACCAATTTCAATGGATCTCAAGGTACATTACTACAATCTATGAAGTGTGAATGAATGATCTGTAGTCAAAGACTCATAAAATATTTTGATCAAAGGCCAATGATGTGAACCTATCGTTGAAAGCGAGGAGACTTGCCATTGAACCATGCAAGCTCCAAGGCACTAAATGGATTTTCTAAGTCAACTTCCTAGATAATGATTTAAAGTCAATAGGAAGTGACCCATTGCAAGAGGGCCTTAATGTATCCCCCATTAATGGCACGAAACAATTATCAATATTTTGAGTAAGACAAAAAAATTAATTCGGGACTGACTTAGGGATGATCGACGTGAAAGAGACCTATAAGTACTGCAAAATATTTTAATTAAGGTTGAACTTCTCATGAACATTTTGGTGACACTATACGAAGTTGGCAACACTGACTCAACATGGGATCAAAAACCAGTATTAATACTTTCAAAGAGTTGTGATCAACAAATAGGTAAGTGGACTTCCCAACCTAATCAGACACGAAAATGAAGAAGTGCCATGTTCAAGAATGACTCACTACCAAATACAAACTATTTTTTCCCATTTTGCCCACATTTCTGGCTAGTACATATTTATTTTTACACAAGCTTGAGGAGGATAAAATATGCTTGTCATATAAGCTCATCCTTCTGATAATTCCTTCGAAGTATTTTTAACAAACCTTGGGAAGGAGCGTTTTGGTCTCAACATGATCGACGAGTCCTAAACTGTTTATATTTTATGAGTCCAGTGAACAAGTATCTCAACTTCTTTTTCACATTTAGATAGTTTCTAAAATAAATGAAAAGGAAACTCCATAAGGTTCTTTTTTGTAAATTTAGTCCCCCAAGCCCGAGAAAAGTGTAAAATAATACAAGGGAGAACTCTTTTAACCATGGTTGGTCAAAGTATACCTTTTTCATAAATAGTCTATGTAGTCCATAAAAGGGGTACACTTATATTAGGTAGATGTTTCTTCATGTACTTTTACAAGCATGAAAGAAAAAAGTGTACTTAGCAATATTTTCATATTTCGAGAGTCGGAAAAGGGCTTAAAGATAACTCCAGACGGTTCCTTTTTTATTCAATTTTAACGAGCCCAAAAACATGATAAAATTGTAATTAGTAACTTATTCTCATATATTTACGAGCACGAGAAGGAATAGAGATTAAGCTTGAATATGTTTCATTTTTGCACAAGTTTGAAAAAAAGAAAAAAAAATTGTGCTTGATATAGGTTTCATTTTTAAACAAGCTTGAAACAAAGAAAAGATGTGCTTGAGATAGGCTTCATTTTTACGCAAGCTTGAAATAGGGAAAAGCTATGTCTGAGATACATTTCATTTTACATAAGCTTGAAAAAGAGAAAAAATGTGCTTGAGATAGGTTTCATTTTTACACAAGCTTGAAATAGAGAAAAACTATGCTTGAGATAGGTTCCATGCCCCCATAATAACATACAGGGGGCATGTCTCCGAAGCATAACATGCTGAGGAATATTCCCCCCCAAGCTTCGTTTAATCTTCCTAAGTAAACTACTGGATACTAATAGGCAGATGAAATGAAGGTTCATTAACGAGATCAGATGAAAGACTTGACTTGACATTTAGGAGATCTAGTCAAAGACTCAAATCAATTAGAGGGGGATTTGTTTCATCTTTTAATGAGCTTGACACAAAAAAAAAATGAACTATGCTGATAATGGACTTATTCATTTTTAATGACCTTGACACAAGAAAAGGAACTATACTCATTGAACCTTGTCATGGATTCCAAGAGGAAAATGATTTGGAAGGAATACATGCCAAGGACACACCTTGATCATGGCTTCCAAGAGGTATACATCAGAAGGAAAAACAATTCCCTGGAAGGAATACATGTCAAGGAACTCAATAAGGGTAGGAAGGCCAAGCTCCAATGTACCCATTGAAGGGTTTATCATGTCACTTACCAGATCTAAGTCAAAATAAATCAAGCATACAATGGGATGCTCATTTTCATTAGTTAGTAAAGGCATGGGAAAAGTTTCCACATAATTAAATTGTGGTGGGGTGGATACCACTTTCTTATTAGGTGAATTCAAGGAGGTTGGATGTTTGGCAGTCATATCAAGGGAACCAAACAAAAGTTTGCCAATAGTCACAATGTTTCCATTATAAGAGAAATACATCACATGAAAGAGTGTGGACATGGTAACTTTGATTTCATAGACCTATCCTTTCCAAGGAGAAAATTTAAATCCAAGGGGCCTTGAACTACCATGACATCAATATAGACAATTTTTCCTTTTAAGGTAATGGGAAGTTAAGTAAGGATCCCTAAAGGTTCAGTGGATCTTATGTTAAAATCCAATATATTCTCAGTGACAAACATAAGTTGAGGGGAACCCAAATCTTGCCAAGTGGTTGAGAATAAAATGCTAACATAATCACCTTCATCTACAATAGTGTGATACATGTTCTTATCACAAGCCTTCACAATGATTTGGAAATGGATGCAAGAAGGGAGACGTGATTTTGTCGGTTTATTGAAATCAAGGGAAATGACCTCAATAGTTGGAGAGGGTTCTGTGGAAACAAGTGAAATTCCCCCTTGTGTGGTGGAATCAAAGGTAACAAGAAGAAAATGAGTGGTATTAACTTCACTCTTTAAGGGGAGAGTGGGATCAACGAGATATGGAATCAAGTCAACCACATCATCAAATAATGGTTCATCAACCTGATTGGTATGGGTTTCACTCTCCAAGGGAAGAGTGGGATTGACCAAAATTTGAATGGGATCAATCACTTTGTCAACGAAGAGTAGGTTGGGAGAAAACTTATGGTAACGAATTGGAAGTTGTTGTTGAGAAACAGTAAGGAGTTCCAATAATTTAGAGGATTTTTCCATATAAGTAAAAAGGTGAGTTTGATGAATCCCTTCACATAATCTACAAGGAAACCTATCTTTACCCTTTTTCCAAGAGTTTTATAATCACTAGTTGAAGGACCAACAGTAAGTTGATGAGAATATTTGGACCACACTTATAAGACTCTAGGTATACTAGGAAAATCCTTAAGAAGGTGGGCACCCTTACAAAGCTTGCAAGGGTATTTAGGCTTGTGATGAATGTTGGAGGGTTCCTCAACATTATTAACACTTACAACAATGGTTGGTTAGTTAGCCCTTTTCTTATCTTGGTTCTTCTTCTTCTTCCTTTTCTTCTTCCTCTTATCCTCCTAGTTACTAGCATTAAGAATTTCACCAAGTGAAGAAGAAGAGAGGGTACAAGACATGATGGGTGAAGAAGGTAAAGGGTCAAGAAGAGGTTGTTGTTGTTGTTGAGGTGAAGTACTTCGTTGAGGTGAATAAAATTGGATATTTGTGACTAATGAGGTTGAAAGCAATCATATTAGTAAACCTATCATGAATATAGGAAGAGACAATGTAGCCATGTAAGGAGGACCAATATTTACAAAGCAAGGAAAAGGACTAAGATCCCCGTTAAAAGGGGTTTCCTGATTGGTAAATTCCATAATAGTTGCCATAGTGAATTTCAATTAAGAAATTTTAACAATGTATGATAGTTAAATCCATAATTTTAATCAGTCAAATAAACAGTGGCAGTAAAATACAAAAAATACTAGATATCAAAGGTTTACCAAGCTTATGTGAATTTTTGTAGCTTTATGTTGTGTTCAGTGTATCACATACAACAAGGAAATTGACTCAGTTACTTATGGATGGTTTGCAACTTATGAGGGATCTTCCAATATACTTGAGGGTATGTGGAAGCTCAGTCCATGTTAGTGTTGTCTAATGCATCATATATGATGGGAAACATTCTAATATACTCATTGTACATGGAATATTCACCACCCACAAAATCTAAAGCAAATAATTATCGATAGCTCCTATGTTTATAGACACCATAACACATCTTCTAACCTAAATCCACTAAATGTAATGTGATTAATTAATTCCTTTGTATGTTTTAATTGATTTTATTGTTTTTCTTTTTATTAGAGTAGTCAAATATGTATGATAACAAACTAGTGTGATAACTCAATTTCAACTGATGTAACTAAGATGAAATGTAACCTTTCACTTTGATGAATCATATCTATGTTAAGGAATGAGCAGTTTCAAGAAAATAAATAAGTGCAACATTCAAAGCAAGAAACATGAACCATTTTTTAAATGCAAATCAAAGAAAATGTAGAATACATGATTTTTTGAAAAATGCAAGTTACTTTGCTTAAAATCCAATCCAAAAAATGCTTCACCAATGAACAACAATACAATATTTTTTCCTTTTTGAAAATAAAATATTCAATGGAAAGGAATAAGAACTTTTCCAAAAACACTCCAATAAACAAGAAGTCAAGCTAAGGTTGTCTTATCTCAAGTGAACATATACCCAAAAAAATATTCGCAAACAAAAAAATGTAGATCCAGAGGGTAAAACCTTAGTTATTTCTAAAGTTGTCGCACTTACATAGTTAACACCAGTGCGGTATCACTCTATTTATGAAGTTAAAGTGCGCAAGTGTTGCTCTATTACCGAAAGCACAGTGCGACAGGAAGACATGTAAAGAAAAAAACCAAAAACTCTTCAAAGGCCTTAAAAAATTGGATTCTGAGGATCATAACAAAATATTTGAAATGTTGGAAGGCCACAGTGGAAAAAGGAAGCCACTGAAGAACCTAATCATTCCCAAGTGGAGTTTCCAAAATCTAGACAAATCTCATTTTGTGGACATAGTATATCTCCCTATGCTTGGAAACCAAGACTAGTAACAATCAAACAAATAAATGAAAGTAATCCCTAATTTATAATTGAATTACATATATGAAGAAAATGGAAAAGCTCATACATTCTTGCGAAATACTCATTGATGACCCTCGTTGTCCTTTGTAGATTTCAACCTTTCTCCCTTTATGCTTCAAGAGAAAAACATGAAAGGCATAACCAAACAAGAGATAAAATCATAAAATATATCAAAGGTTCAATCATAAACTATGTAAGATAACAAGCAACCTTATGATAAACATTGAAACAAATGCATATTGGAAGAAACATGTAATTGCATTAATGATAAAAAGCAAGATATTTACAACCATTTGCCTTGATGTTGGAGTCTCCACTCAAAGATATCAATCCTCCTTCATACAACAAGCCTTCAATCTCAATCTCAAATGGGCAACATAAGGGAATGGGTGATAAAAAATTAAACCCCTTCATCATTGAGTGGCACTTTATTTATAGAAGAGAAGAGGGAGGTTGGATATTAATATCTCATGCGATGAGATCCACATAAGGAGGAGTAGGATCCACCATAGGTGGCTTTGGTTCCATGAATCTTATGATGAGGTCCAAATAGGTAGGATCTCAAGTGTAGGTGGTTGAGGATAAGATTCCTCAATAAGGATTCTGGGCTTTACTTTTATTTTTCACCTAGTTAGAAAGGTTTTTGCACTTTTTAGTGGAGAACAATGTGACACCTTATGCAAGTGACAATTACTAGATCTATGATTGTGCGATTTGTTGCTAGGAAAAACGTGACACTGCTTGAAATTAGGGTTTTAAAGCAATGTAATTAAGGATTCTTGTACTACTTCAAATGGTTTTTGTTTTATATTTTTAGGGCATTGTTGAGAAGGGTTTGTTGGATATCAAGAGATCCAGTTTTAAGGTCTTTTTCATCAATATGACAAAATAATGTGTAACAAAAGGTTGTTGAATGGATTGAACCAAGAAGCACAAGAAGGCAGAAATCATAATGAAGAACAATAGAAGAAGATGAGCCACTACATCCAAAAACCCCATCTAGGTGTGCCCAAAATAATAATCTAGGTAGCCAAATTATTGGAGATAAGGAATCAAGAGTTCAAACTAGAAGGAAGTTTGTCAGCACAACAAGCCATTATAACTTAGCTCT
Source organism: Pinus taeda (assembly GCA_000404065.3). Taxonomy (NCBI): domain Eukaryota; kingdom Viridiplantae; phylum Streptophyta; class Pinopsida; order Pinales; family Pinaceae; genus Pinus; species Pinus taeda. The sequence continues at coordinate 69,365 of APFE030211890.1, forward strand.
ACTATCCCTAATGGAACCTCAAAAAATTTCTAAGTCCAGTCAAGATAAACATTGGATTAAGGCCATGAATGAAGAATTAGATCAGATTGATAAGAATGAGACATAGGAGTATGTTCCAATATCTAGGGAAAAAAATGTGACTGGAACTAATTGGGTCTAAAAAAATAAGATGAATTAAGATGGACAAGGAGTAAGGAACAAATAAGTACTTGTATGTAAAGGATATGCATAAGTAAAAGGTGTGGAATTCAAAGAAATATTTGCTCTAGTAGCCAGACTTGAAACAATAAGGATGTTATTGGCCTTTGTGATCTTTAAGGGGTTTAAATTTTATCGAATGGATGTAAAATTATTATTTTTGAATGAATAAATACAAGAAGAAGTATATTTTTAGCAACCAAAATGATTTCATCTATCAGAAGACAAGGATTAAGTGTGCAGGTTGAAGAAATCTATGTATGGTTTAAAACATGCACCTAGGGCCTAGTACTCTAGATTGGATAAATATATTCAGTGGTAAGGCTTCAAGACAGGGGACACAGATAGTAACCATTACATCAAAACTAAAAAATATAACTTCCTAATCATTGTTGTTTATGTGGATGACATAATTTTTGGAAGTGATGATGACTCTATGGTAAAAAAATTTGTAACTAACATGTAGAAGGAGTTGGAGATTTATATGCTAGAGGAATTGTCTTTCTTCCTTAGTTTGCAGGTTCATCAATGAGAAAAAGGGATCTTTATCTCTTAAACCAAGTACCTCATAGAAATTTTAAAGAAGTTTGGTATGGAAAGTTGTGCACCCATGAGCACCCCCACGACAATAGGATACAAGCTTAGAAAGGATGATGAGTCTCCATAAGTAAATCAGACCATGTACAGGTCCATGATTAACATCCTTCTTTACTTAACAACGTCAAGGTTGGATATCATGCAAGAAGTAGCTATGGTGGGTTGGATTTCAATCAAGCCCAAAAGAAACTCATTTGAATGTAGTCAAGAGGATATTTAGATATCTGCAAGGCACCATAAATTATGTCTTATGGCATCCAAGAGATACATATCTTAATCTCAAAGCTTATACAAATGTGGATTGGTATGGAAGTGTTGATGATAACAAGATCACCAATTGGGGGGGCTTCATTTCAGGTAGTTGTCTGGTCTCCTGGCTTAGTGAGAACCACCTCCATTTATCATTCCATAGTTGAGGCATATAGATTACAATAGCAACACTTTGTACACAAATATTATGGATGAAGAAGAATATCAAAGATCATCAAGAAGATGGTGATAATCGTGTTCCTATAATGTGTGACAACACCATTGCTATTAATATCTCTAAAAATCTTGTCATGCATTCTAAAACAAAGAACATTCATATCAAATACCATTTTCCTTGAGAACAAGTTGTTGATCTATCAAATTGGAATACATTCCAACAAAAGAAAAAATTGAAAACATATTTACCAAACTTCTACATAGAGAATTTTTTTCATATCTTGGACAAAATATGGGTGTAACTTCTTCCTCAAAAGGGGGAGAAATTTGTTGATTTCAACTAAGAAGCATGTTAGTGACAGGGGCAGTTCAAGGACATAGTATGCATAAGCTTAGGGGTAGTATATTTCCTTTATCATTAATGTCAAAGAGGGAGCATATGTAGACATCGAGAGAAGAACAATCAATAAGTAAATAGATGAAGTCTAGTAAACAAGTAGAAAGGGGAATCTATCCCAAGATCATCATTGAATAGCACGTGTCTAGTGGTGTTGTAATCAATGCCAAAGGGGGAGATTGTTGTGCATATGTTGTCATTGATGTCAAATGTAGTTTCATTAATTTTAAAGGAAAACATAAATGCATGGGAAGAATAAGGAGAAATCTTGAAACAACCATCTACTAAAGCTTGTATTAAAAAAAGGTTGTAACTATTTATACCCTTTACCCAAAGAAAATGAATAAATCGAGCCAAGATCAAAATGTAACTTAAGCATGAGTGCAACCATTGATCTGTAGGTTTTAACCCTGTACAAAAATTCCCAACATACGAATTCCAAAAATAGAAAATAAAGAATGGCAAAAAAATAAAACATAAAATAGATATACACAGAGATTTCCCCTGGATCCCAAAACCGAGACTACCAAATTGATTTTTAATTATTTTCCTTTCAACGTTACAATACATATATATACATGTTGAAGCATTCATAAGCGCCAATCCATTAACCCTAGATTGGAACATAACCATAGTTCCCCTGGTCGAATCTCCAAAATACCATGGGTAGAAAACCATCATGCCTAAAACCATGTGTAAAACCATAGGTAGGCCCGCCCACCTAATATAGGGTCCAAAAAAATTCCTCGAGGCACTGCCTCAAACCACATGCAAGGGAGATATCACTCCCTTACTGCGCTCGACACAACAAACAGAGGTGGCTATCACCCCTGCCACATGTGCGACTAGACATGGACATAATATAACACAACCAACATTCTCCCACTTGTTGTTTTCTTTTCCACACAGGGGGTCACAGGAGAGCTTAGTCATTAGTCCAGCCCTGCAATTCCCTTTGCTTTTCTACACCAAGAAAACTTCTTAGTGTTCATAGACTGTGTTAATGCATCTACAACATTCGTCAAAGTGTCCATCTTTACCAGCAACACCTTTTTGTCCTCAACCATATCCTCACAAAGTGATACTGAACATCAATGTGCTTTGTCTTTGAATGATAAGCAGGGTTCTTTGCCAAGAAAATTGCACTTTGATTGTCACATTCTATCCTTATAGCTCATTGTACTGACCCCATACTTAAACACAATCTCTGCAACCAAATTGCTTCGTTTCTTGCATGATTGGTTGCCATTTACTCTACCTCTATAGTTGAAAGTGCCACTACAGAATGTCTCTATCTCATCCAACTAATTGCACCTCCAAATAGGTTAAACACATACCCACTTGTAGATCTTCTCTAATCCATATCTCCAACCCATTCTACATCAACAAAGCCATGGATGTCCAAAAATTTGTCCAATCTTGGTCTTCCTTGGTAACACAGACCATAATCACTAGTGCCACGCAAATACCTAAAAACCCATTTCATTGTTGTCCAATTCTCTAACCCCTATTTTTGACATAAACCTACTTAATACTCCCATTGCATGTGCAATGTATCGTCTAGTACATACCATTGCATACATTAGGATACCGAATGCACTTGCATATGGAACACGGGGCATGTCATCTTCCTCTTATTGTGTCTTGGGACACTATTCAGCAGGTAAATTTACATCTACATGAATAGGAGCCTTCATCGGTTTACTATCCTAAATATTAAACTTCTACAATATTGTGTCGACATACTTCCTTTGGTTTAACCAAAGCTTGCTCTTTGCCTGATATTGTTTAATTATCATGCCAAAAATATAGTTTGCAACACCAAGATCGTTCATGTCAATTTTTGAGGACAATTGCGTCTTCAAATCCTGGATAATTTATTTTTTATTTCCAATTAGAAACATATCATCCATATACAAGACCAAACAAATAACATGGTCACCAATTAATTAAAAATACACACATTGATACACTTTGCTTCTGGTGAATCCAAGTCCCCATATATATGTATCAAATTTATGATACCACATCCTTAGTGACTTTTTTAACCCATATAGAGACTTTTTTAACCTGACACTAGTTCTTTCTTTCCATTCACCGCAAAGCCTTTTAGGTTTCTTCATGTATATCTCTTGTTCCATATCCCCGTGAAGACATTTTGTCTTCACATCCATCTATTCTACCTCAAATTCAAAAGCAGCAGAAACAAATAAAACTAATCTAATAGAAGCAACCTTGGCAAAAAGAGAAAAAATATCACCAAAATCAATCCCCAGCACCTGCGAATAACATTTTTCTACCAATCGATATTTGTATTTCTCCACCTTTCCTTCTGCAATCGTCTTCTTCTTAAACACTCATTTTCTTCCAATGGGTTTCCTTCTAGCTAGCAACTCCACTGGATCCTAAGCCTAATTTTTGTCCAAAGATTCCATTTCATCAACCATGGCCTCTTTCCATAGTTTTCCATCCTCTGAATCTAGTGCCTCCCTAACAGTTCTGGGATCATCATCAGTAACAGATAAAGAAAAATTTGAACAGAAAGCAAATGGAATATAACTTTATGGCTACCTTATTTCTCGAATTGATCTTCTCATAGTTGGATTTTGTGGCTCTTCATCTTCTAATTCATGTTCTGGTGTAGAGTCTGATTCTTCCTCCTTTAGCTCAAACTTTATCTTCTCAGGTTCCTTTGGTATTACATCATGTTTAATAACATATTTCACCTCTCTAAACACCATATCTCGACTGTACACAACCTTCCGTGTTTCTGGGTTCCAAAGGTTATAACCGTTTAAACCATCCTTATACCCAATAAAGATGCACCTTTCATATTTACTATCCAACTTGATTCTTTTCTCCTTTGGAACATGTACATATGCGTCACATCTAAATACCCTTAGATGTGAAAGAGAGGGTTTCTTACCAGTCCATACCTCATGTGGATCTATTAACCAAGTAACATGTAGTCTCCACTATCTTTTCCCAGAATTCCTATCCTAATTTGACACCACTAAGCATGCTTCTTACCTTTTCCATCAATGTCCTGTTCATTCTTTCTAAAATTCCATGTTGCTGAGGTATGTATGGAGTAGTCTTCTTTCGTGCTATGCCACACTTCTTACATAAATCTTCAAATTCCTTCTTGCAGAACTCTCCACCATTATCTGTCCTCAACATCTTTATCTTTCTCTCTGTTTGGTTTTCCACTAGAGCCTTAAATTCATTAAACCCATCAAAGACTTCAAAATTCTTCCTGAGGAAATATATCCATGTATTCCTAGAGAAGTCATCTATAAATGATACATAGTATACAGACTTACCCAGTGATGGAAACAACACAGGTCCAAATACATCACTGTGCACAAGCTCTAATATCCCTTTCACCCTCTTAGCACCAGAGGGGAAACTCACCTGATTTTGCTTCCCATATACACAATGTTCACAAAAATCGAAATCCAAAGAACAATTAGACATACCTTCTACCATACCATTACCATGAAGTATTCGAAGGCCCTTCTCTCCAATATGTCCAAGCCTTTGATGCCATAAAATGGTCTTTTCTCCAGAGACCACTAGATTTTATGCTCCTCTTTCAAGAACCACGAAACTATTGTGCCCATCAATAACAATACTACCCAAAAGCTTGTACATAGTTCTAACCCGAACCCCCCCGCATCAATACTAGTGCTCCCTGAATCATCTTGAAAGTATCTTTCTCTAACAATGTTTTTACACCTACATCATCCATCTTGCTTACATAAATCATATTTCTGGCCAATGTAGGAATACGCAGAACACTCAAAAGTTTTCTAATCCTTCCACATTGCAACTTCGGCTTGAATTTTTCATGTCCAATGATTCTAGCCTTCATATCATCCCCTAAGAAGACATCACCACTATCATATTTCTCATACTTGCAGAACCACTCCCTATGGGGAGTGAAGTGAAGGGATGCACCTGAGTCAATCAACCATGCCTCATGATCTACATGTGTCCTTGAAGAAGAAGCCAAGTACACATACCCACCTTCATCTCAGGTTTTTTTTGCCTCTGTAGAAGGAGCATCATCAAATCTCTTTCCTTTCTTAGGAGATTTAGATATATATTCCTTTTTGAAGTGCCCTTCCTTTCCACATTTCTAGCACACCTTTATAGGTTTTCCTAGAGATTGAGATCTCCCACTCAAGGACTTTCTTTTATTTCTATTCTGGGATTGTCCTCATATAGATAAGGTGTCTCCATTCTAGCTCTCCATATTTTTGCGTCTCATCTCCTCCTACAACAAGGATGGGGCTATTTCATCAAACTTCAAGGTAGTTGTATTGCTACCTATTGCAACAACCAGAATATCTCACGAATCTAGTAGAGAACACAACAAATTGGTGCACTTATCATCATATTCATGTGAAATTTTAATATCAATAGATAAAAAATGGCTTACCATAGTATTAAAGGCATTCATATGCTTTATCACTGAGTCTCCATCCTTCATCCTCAAGTTATATAAATTTTTTCTACAAGAACAATTTGTTCACCAGCGACTTAGATTAGTACAAAGTCCCTAACTTGACCTAAAAATCCTTCACTGTAGGTTCCCCTGATACATTCAACAATACTAAATCTAAGATACACAACCATATTGTTCTCTTTACCTTCCAATCCAACTTCGCTCAGACTTCTACTAACATTGTTGTTGATTTAGCAAACAAAATCTACAACTATCCACTGATCTTTATCCACCATCAAATCCTCCATCTTGAGCATCCACAACTCAAAAATATGACCATTAAATTTCTCGATCTCTATCTTTCCACTTCTCACCATATTCTTTCACTGCAAGAATCGATCCCACAAATCTTCCACAAAACATGGTCTAGCACAGGCCCGAGCAAAACCCCTCAGTAGCAAAGGTGTCCCCTTGAAGCTAAGACAACTCTAATACCAAATGTAGGTTTTAACCCTGTACATAAATTATTGCATACAAATTCTAAAAACAAAAAATAAACAATGGTGAGAAAATAAAACATAAAACATATATACACAGAGATTTTCCCTTGGATCCTAAAACCGGGACTACTAGATTAATTTTTCATTATTTTCCTTTCAATGTTACAATACATATATATACATGTCGAAGCACTCATAAGCCCCAATCCATCTACCCTGTATTATAACATAACCATAATTCCTTTGACCATATCTACAAAATAGCATGGGTAGAAAACCATCATGCCCAAAACCATGTGCAAAACCTTAGGTACGTCCACCCACCTAATATAGGGTCCCAAAAAAGAATTCATGGGGTGTTTCCCCAAACCCTGTGTAGGGGGGATACTACCCCCTTGAAACCCCCTGATAGGGGGGGCTTCTCTTGGCATAACGAACAAGGGGGACTTCCACCCCTCCAACGTGTGCAACTAGTCATGGAAAGAATATAACACACACCCAACACGATCTATGGAATGTGTAATATAATGACGAAGAAACAAGTGTTAAACCCCCCCCCCCCCCCCCCCCCCCCACAATAGTCAGAGGTAATATAATATCTCTCATTAAATATCAATGACTAATATCTATTGTGGACCCCCTACCCCAAAACCCAAAACCACTGAAGGGGGGGCTGAAATACCGTGGGAGGATTAAAGTTGTTTTGTCTCGTCTTGGCCACATGACGTAAAAAATGGTCCTAGAGACAAAAAAGTAGCCACAACAAATAGAATTGAGGCTAAAGAAACTCATAACATTGACATGGCATGCAAACTGGACAAACACGTGGTAGCATGAAGTGGCAGTATAGGTGACACCAAGTGGTAAAGTTATGATGTGGAAGCCAATGGAAGTGACATGTGGTAGTGATGTGGCATGACAAGTGGCTTAGTGATGATATGACAAAGTGATTATATGGCACTAGGTGGAAGTGCCATGTTGTACGAAAAATAAATCAATAAGACAAAAGAGTGAACTCCTTTCCCCCTTGTTAAATTTGAGAAATTCAGGTAGCCTTGAAATGACATCTTTGTTGTCAAATTTGATTGGTGCATTGGATGACTTGGCATGCTCCAAAAAGGTGGTGGATGTTTAATTGCATATAAGGAAAAAAGGAGGACCACCCCCCCCTGTTAAAGTTTGGATAGTCGTGGGGGCAGGGGCTGGGCTCCACAGTAAAAGTTATTTTCCTTCTATTTTAATTCGATTAGTTGCCGTGTTTTAGAATTTAGTCATTATTTAAAACTGGAAAAATTGCACAAGTCCAGACCTAAGCACCCTTGGGGCTTAAGCACTCAATCCCAACACTTGGCCTTAAGGGATGATGATAAACCCCTAAGATGGATAAGCCTCGGATTTAGATTTATTGGAACATGGTCATGTTGCAAGGTTCCATGGATATAAACTTAAGCTCTCAAGGAGCCAAGGTGCTATGAAAAATAAGAAACATATGAGTCATCTGAACTGGATTTATAACAGTGAAAATGAAAATAATAATTCAGTTTTTTGGATTGTGTGTTGGCCTTGCCATGAGTTTGTTGATATAGTTGAGTATAAATAAGCTAGAGAAATCAATTTGAAGAGGTTTATTAGTTGATATGGTGGTGTTTTTATAGCATATTCAATGATCATATTGTAGGTTTAGAAATTACCTGCATATGAATTCTAAAAACAGAAAATAAACAATGGAGAGAGCATAAAACATAAAAAAGATATAAACAAAGATTTTCCCCTGGATCCCAAAATTGGGACTACCAGATTGATTTTTAATTATGTTCCTTTCAATGCCGAAACATCAATAAACCCCAATCCATTAACCATATATTAGAACATAACCATAGTACCCTTGACCGGATCTACAAAATGCCATGGACAGAAAACCATCATGCCCAAAACCATGTGTGAAATCCATGCACAAAACCATAGGTAGGTCTGCCCACCTAATATAGGGTCCAAAAAAAATTCCCAAGATGCTGCCCTGAACCTCGTGCGGGGGGGAAACTGCCCCCCTATTAGTCTTTGACCCCTGACACAATGTGGGGTAGTCGTGGAAAGAATATAACACGACCCAACACATATGTCTGCCTTGGTTGCACAAATATTGAAAAAGGCAGATAAGTGAAAATAAGATTCATGTGACTTAGAGTAGAATAAGCCTAAGAAATAAATTCTATGGAAGACATGTGATCACGAAAGATACCAGAAAATATAAGTGTAGAATAAAGAAGTAGCATATGAGGATTGTAGATGAGATAGAGTTGAAGATAAATATGAGTGATTGATATGTATAAGCAGAGGATAACTTGAGGAGAGACAAATTGAATAAGAAATCAAGAAAGTTGTATAAACAAGAACACTTGTTGATCTAAGTTCGAAAATGTTATGAAAAAGGATCTAACAGATAACTCAAGTTGGTGCTTGCATTTCTCAAGGGACTGGTGTCTCCTTCTGGTTGGTGCTAGTAAATCAATGTAACAATAGGTTGGTTCCTACAAGATAATACAATAATAAATATGTTCTTATATATATATATATAATATATATATATATATATATATATATATATATATTATATATATATAGAAATATATATATATATATATATATATATATATTATATATATATATATATATATATATATATATATATATATATTAGGTATTTCATATTTTGTTGATATGATTGATATAATATGTGCATTGACGAGTTTTGATTGGTTAAGGTTTTCCATTATACCGATTCACCCTCCCTCTCGGTATAATCATATTTCCAACATTATATAGCTATAATTTGAGTTGGATTTAGAGTTTCAAACCTCTTTGGGAGACTCCATCATGTTTATAAAAGTCTATAACAAATATCAACGTGTTATTAACCTCCAATATTCAAATTATGGTGAGCTAGCATGGTCACCACTTGAAAATGTGGGGAACATTATGGTGGCAGAAATATCTCAATGAAAATAACAACTTCTATCCTAGATATGGAAACAATACTACAACCTTCAACCATCACAAGTCACAAAATGTTGTTTATAGCTCCAATAGTTCACTAAGAGTTGAAGACCCAAAATTTGATAGAAGTCAACACCTTCTCCTAGATGTCCCAAATTGTAATCTCCCTTGGTCTACAACATTAATTCATTATTATGGTACTTATGTAGATCCATTTTGGATCAAGTAAATGGATGGGCATGTAGAAACTACAAATATAGTTCTATGGACTATGTTGTAGGCTTATGACATTGAGCTCAAAGTTATATAAATATCAATATTTGAATATAATATTTGAATTGGTGAAAGATGGATGTAAAGACCATTAGTGGGGGTGTAATACCTGATGAGCCCCAAATTGGGTAACTTATTGGGCTCATTTTTCCTAATTGTCTTTGTTCAATCCTTGTTCAATGCTCCATTTTTCATAGATTATGCATTTTTTTTAGTATGTTTATGTCATTTTAACGAATAAGGGTGGTCACTCTACCAAGGAGGCTAATACGTGGTTATTTCAAGTTTTTTGGACAAATGTTGGAGCAAAACCAAGCAATCATGGGCTAGGTGACAGCCAAGCTTGAGGTGAGGATTTGCAGGGGGGTTGTCTCTGACATTAAATGGCCCTTCCTCTGGATCTCCACCCTCAACTCCGAGCTCACAGGCCACCAAAACGGATCCTAAAGGCAACCAAGCAGATTTGGAAAGAGGGACTGTCTACTAGCAGTTGGGACAGCCGAGTCCCTTGAATTTAGGAGGCCTGCTAGGCCCCTCGTGATGTATAAATAAAAAGGCCTCAGCCTTCATAGTTTACTTTTGAAACTATTGCATTTTTTGCACTATAGTGCTGTCACTTTCAACTCGTTTTCTTGTAGCCATTGTGGCATAACTTTCAGGTGATGACTATTTTTTGATAATGACAAGCAGTCCTATTTTGTATCAGCTCTAAGTTCTTTATAAGATTCGTAGCTCTTAGGGTTGGGCCCAACCTGAGAGCCAAGGCCTCCTTTATGTATTGTTATTTGTCCTTTATGCATTTTTTTTTCTCCTTTATGCATTTGCAAAATTATTTCTGTTAGGCAGATTAAATTGTGCTAATTAACTAGGTCACTGTTGATGGTTAGAAAGGCTTTTGATGTTTAGATTAAGTTGGTAGGATATCAACAGGGAAAGAGATTTAGAAAAAGGCCAACGAGCACCTTTCGTTTCACCTCTCCCTCATAGGATTAGGGGCTAGGATCAAAGTAACCTTGCTGTTCCAAACAAAAACACTATTTTTGCTTTGCCATGCAATCACTAGTGTCCGATTTTCATTTGCAGAAGTTGGTTATATGTTCAGTTCTTTAAATTCTTCACTGCATAGTTAATATACATGGTTTCCTTGCAAATAAAGCTTTTATTCATTCTCTTTACTATTAGCTAGATCAGATTAGGTTGGCATAACTAGGTCTTTGATTAGTTGCAAGTCTTTATTGGTTCAGCTGGAAATATACATTGCAAAGCACCTCTACCACTTCTTCATCCACCCAAACTTTGTCAGACCCATCTGTTCCATCCCCTAACTGGGTTTCTTGCCTCACGTTTGTCATTTTTCCCACATAACCCTACCTTTTTGTGCAAACATTGTTTCAGCCCTCTTTGAACAAATTCAACCATCGACACCTTCTCTCAACTCCATCCACCAGTCCCTGGACCACTTCAAACCCCTATCCCACCTCCATACCCACTCCTTCATCTTTCCTCACTAATCCATCCTCCAAAATCCCATTTTTGAACATCCTGTAGAAATTTCTGAACATCCTGTAGAAATTCCTGAACATCCTGTAGAACCCTTGCAGACTTCCTGTAGAAGCTCACAAATGAGGTTTCTTGATAGCCAAACTCTGTGAAACTCTCTAGAAGGGTGTTAGGGACCCCTTAGGCCCTCTCTGAACCTTCCTGACCTCTTCCAAGCATTTCTTCTCGCCGATCCACCTCTGCACAGTCAAGAACAGTGAAAGCCTATCCATGATAATTCTAATAACTTATTCAAAAATACAAAAAGATGTTTTCTTCGGATAGAGGTATTATAGACACATGCATTTTACCTTCCTATAAGTAATGGCATATCTTTCAGTAGCTTGCATCCTCTTTTTTTGCATTAGTGAGACTAGTTGGTCAGATTAGGGTTTGCTAGGGTTTGCGCTTTCTTTCAACTCTTCAGTTTCTTTTCGCAAGCAGATTAGCTTCCTTCAAGTTAGCTTCCATCCATCAGTTAACAAGCTTCTTCTCAAAGCTCATAGAAGTTGGCTTGAGCCCCTAGCGGACTTGTGCCAGCTGACCAAGTGACAGCTGTGGCAAGAGCTAGTACTTGTGCATACAGCACCGTCGTTTCCAAGTTTGTTACGAACTACTGGGTTGATAAAAGTAAAGAAGGGAGTCCCAGGAGTTGCAGCATTATTGCTGCAATACTGGAGCCCACCAATACCATCGAACGGGAAGAGAAAAAGAGGATGGAAATGTAATGTTTTATAATAAAGTGTTAACCTGATATCTCATATATTTTTCATCATTTTCCTTAAATGTGTCCATCCACCTCCATTAAATTATAACACCAATCATGAATATGTATTGGTTGGTGAAGAGCCTACCTTGTGTAGTTATGGAAGCATGGGAAATATATAATCATTATGGGGAAATATAAAAGAAATTCATTCTCATACCCTATTGGAAATCATTCCCTCATTCTCATTCTCATGTTTATTCTCTTATTTTCTTATGGCACAATCTATTATTTTTCTCATAAGTAAAATCTAAAAATGATCAACAATAGCATTTTGAAAGAGGAATTTTCATACTTTAGGTAGAGATAGAGATGTTATAGATGAGCATTGATTTTGGGAAAGTATAAAACCTTCATCTAATGGCTATTTCTTCTCATTCATTACTTGAGAGCCAATTTTTATTCTTCCTAGTTACTCCAAAAAATATTTCAACATATTGGCTTCTTTCTACATGCAATGAGAAGTATTCAAAGGAAACACTCATTTAGGGACTATTGAGCAAACAAAGGGAAGATCATCCTTGAGTTATGTAGTGAAGTGGATTCAGTTCCGTGGGTATTTAATGGCTGAATGAGATGTATATATTATTTTGTATTGAGTATATTGGTTGATACGTGAGAGCGATTGGATCAAGTTGAGTGAGATGTAAGCCTACAACTAGATTCCTTCACCTATGTGGGCTCATAGCATGGCATAGAGGCGGAATCTACATTAGAAGCCTATTATTGAGTGGGAAATTTCTCATATGTAGATAGTTTCTTGAACCATTCTAGGCTAATTAAAAATGTTTTATCTTTATTATATCCCTACAATTCATTTCCATTTTTTGCATGAAAACACAATTATTATGCATGTTGCTTGTGTGATAGTGTTTAACCAAGAACATCGACAATTGTTGCCATGAGTCCTATGATACCATGTAGGTTTATGATCCAGGAAGATATTGGTGGCCACCTACCTATTCCACTTAGACGCCCACCATTGTTTCTTTTAGTTTCCTTAATTGTAGCACAATTTACTAATTTTGGTAGTATTTCGAGTTCTAAGATTCGTTTTGAGGCCCTTAACAATGTTTTTTGGAAAATAGGTGAGCGTAAGAACTATTAGGGTTTTGCAGTCAAAAGTTGTAGTCCTCGGATATATATTTCTAATGAGGTATCGTATGCATCAAACGAAGATCATATGCCAAATTTACAACCCCGGGAATTTGATGTACCAATTTACCCCAATGGGACCCACATACTTTTGGTGTTTCATCCCCTAGGGTTAGATTTTTGGATGTTTAGGGTTTTTCATTATTTCTCAACGATAAGTAGGCCTTTAAGCCTCATTATAACACATTTTAGAAGGCATGCAGTTGCCACATCTCTTCTCAGAGATAAGCTACCATAGCTTGACCTACTTTATTTCCATTTTGCATGTATGCAGTTTTCAGTACTTTGTTATTAATGAATTAAATTTTAGTTTTTGCTATATCGTTGTGTTTATCTTTATATCTATATTTCATTTTATTTCTTCATAAATATGGATTAGTGGTATCAAAGAAGTTTTCCCTTTCTCTGTTTTTCTGTGCATGTCCCCAACGAGGTCGGAGTATAAGGATTTGGGACTTGAAATGTTTGAGCCTCTACAAGACTATCACCGCTGACACCAACGACCTCCCATGGTAGAAGAAAAGAAACACTAGGGAGCATGAGATCCTATCAAATTGTTTCTCGAAGAAGCCCTCAATCGGAAAAGGAATGAGATGATGGAAAAAATTTATTGGATTCTTTAGCGGATGACCACAGGAGACACGTCTTCATCCAACAATCACTTCAAGGGCACCACCCCCTTCAAGGTACAAGTGAAATTCAATATCCCTATATTCAAAGGCCAAATAGATGCATATTTTGTAGATAAATGGTTGAATCTATTGGAAAGTTATTTTTCACTCCATAGTTTCTCCGATATGGAGAATATTAATATTTCACTACTTAAGGTTCCCCCCCATGTCAAGGACTAGTGAGAAACTTACTGTGAGAAAAGGGTCGAGGAATCCTCTTTATTTACAACCACCCCCCTTTGGAACTCTTTCCGAAATATTTTCAAGGAACAATATTACCCTGTTGGGAGATATGAGGACAAGTAAATACAATGAACCACACTATGACAGCAAAGGGACCAAGATGTGCATGAGCTCACAAATATTTTTCATACTCTACTCACAAAGTTGGGTATTAAAGACTTTGAGCGACATCTAGTTCTCAAGTACCATGGTTTTCTGCAAAAATACATTTAGGAAGAAATGGAGTTTGTGGACATCTACTCACTTGGTACAATATACCAATATGTTTCCAAGATTGAACAAAATATTAAACAAAAGAAGTGAAAATTTGGATCTTTGAATCAGAAGCAGGGAAAGATCGCTCCCAAACCACAAAACAAAGGACAAAGCCAAGGTGGAGTGAACTAGGAATACCCATCGAAGTTGCAAGCAAAGAATGGAACCACAAACATGAAGAAGGAAATAGGAAAGTGGTGTGATTTCCATAAGAGCCCCACTCACAACACAAATGAGTGTTGCGCCAAGTAGTCATTGGTGGTTGAATTGAAAGATTCAAATTCTGATCCATGTTCTAATTCTCAACCAGGACCCAACAAAGGGAATGACAAGGGGAAGTAGATTATTGACACAAAATATAGTGCTACCGTTGCCACCACCAAGGTCCAAAATATTGAGCCTGATAATCCAGATGAAGGGTAGTGTCTCTTCCACTCACAGATGTGGGTGAAGGGTTCTCTGCTGCAATTCATTGTCGACAGTGGGAGCCAAAAGAACCTCATTTCAATAGTGGGATCCTACTAACCACACCACACCAGCAGACGTACACCATCTGGTGGCCTCACCAAGGATGATATCTCTACGTCAGCCAATAATGGTGCCTTCTCTACAACATCAAGCCCTTCACGGATGAGGTATTGTGTGGTTACTCCTCTTGAAGTTCGTGATGTGTTATTAGGTCAACCATACTTGTGGAAGCGTCATGTTGTGTATGAGTCGAGGCCCTGCACTGTTATTATTACTTTTGGTAATAAGTTATAAGGATACCGGAGTAGCCCCACCTACCACCATCTATTTGATATTTGTTAACAAATGCAATAAGATCATCGCCTAAACTGAGAAACAAATTTCTTTCTAATTCGCTCTCAAAACAAGGGGAAGATAGTGGCCACATCCATGGCCCTTAGGAAGGGTTTCCCCATGTAGAAGAAGCGGGTGGATAAGGTCGTGGAAGAATGCAGGGACATATTCTCCTCACCCACAGGGGTACCTTGGCACTGTCAGTTCCAGCATTTGATTGATCTAACTTTCCTGGAGCACCTTTACCTAATGGGCCAATATACCACCACTCCATTATGGAAAATGAAGAAATCAAGTGACAAATCTAGGAATTGTTACAAAAAGGGAACATCCAACCAAGTTCCTCACCTTGTGGGGAGCACAATTGTACTTGTACAAAAGAAATATGAAACCTGGAGACTTTGCATTGATTATCGGGCATTAAACAAAATCATTATCAGGAACATGTATCCAATCCCACGGGATGATGACCTTCTTGACTGGCTCAAAGGGGCCAAGTATTTCACAAATATCGATTTGAAGTTTGGCTATTACTAGGTGACAATAAAATCCACATATGTATGGAAGATTGCCTTAAAATCCAAGGAGGGACTTTTTGAGTGGTTGGTCATGACTTTCAAGTTGAAAAATGCCCCTACAACTTTTATGAGGTTGATGGATGACGTCTTGCAGCCCTTCATCAACTCATTCATAGTTTTATATCTAAATGATATCCTCATCTTCAACAAGAGTTGGTAAGAGAACCTACAACACATTCAATAGGTCCTTCAAACCCTGTGCCAGCACAAAGTATGTGCCAACAAGGAGAAATACATATTTGGCATGAGCCAGGTCCAATATCTAGGTTACATCATTGATGAGTAAGGGATGCATGTGGATTTGGCTAAGATCCAAGTCATTCGGGATTGGTCATCCATAACCACTCTAATAGAGCTTCGCATCTTTTTGAGCCTTGCCAATTTTTATCGAAGGTTCATGTAAGGATTCTCTCATATCACTTGGCCTCTAAGTCAAGTTACCAAGGGTGGGGAAAAAACAAAGTTATTCTGGTCTGAATCCCAACATAAGGCATTCGTTGAGCTAACACACCGCCTCTACTCTACATTTGTACTCACATTGCATTACCTGCAAGAACCATTTGAAATTGAGACAAATGCCTCCAACTATGTTATTGGTATAGTTCTCACTCAATAGGGCCATCTGGTGGCCTATCATAGTGAGACACTTTCTGATACAATTTAGAAATACCCCACCTATGATAAAGAGATGTATTTCATTATGCGGGCCTGTCAAAAATGGAAATATTACTTTCTAAGGAAGGAGATAGTCATCCACACAGATCACCGACCTCTTCAATTTATTCAGACACAAGGGAAGTTGCAGAAAGATCGTCATCAAAAGTGGTCTACATATCTACAAAAATTCCACTTGAACATTAAATATAAGAAGGGTAGCACCAATCATGTTGCATATTTTCTTAGTCGGCCCCCAGTTGCAGCACTAACTATTGTTCTCAATTCTTGTGGTCACGAGACCTCTGGATGGCCACAATTGTATAAAAATGATCCAAAGTTTTCCACCACATACTAGATGCTAGTGGATGGAAATCAAGTTCCAGATTTCTACTCTAGGATGCATTATTATGCTACCTAGGTCACCTTTGTGTTCCTTCAAGCAAGTGTGCCAAGTTGATTTGGGAGGCACACTATAGTCGAGTCACAAGACACTTTGATGTGGAGAAAAATGTGATTGTACTACAGAAGTATTTTTATTGGCCAAAAATCCAATAGGATGTTGGAAAATATATCAGATCTTACACTTCCTATGCCATCACCAAGCCAACCATCAAGAAGCAAGGTCTATACACTTCTTTGTCTACTCCCAGCTAGCTCTAGGAATCCATATCCATAGATTATCTGTCGGGCCTCCCTTCTACCCAGCATGGTAATGACTGTGTATTTGTGGTCGTGTCTAATATGGCTATATTAGTGGCTTATAAGAAGAATATCATAGCAGAGGACACTGCCAAACTCTTATTTGAATGAGTATGGCTACATTTTGGAATCATGCAGACCATTATATCATATCAGGATAGCAAGTTCCTGAGCTCATATTGGTTGAGCCTTTGGACATTATTGGACATTAAGCTCACCAAGTCGACTGCATTCCATCACCAGACTGATGGCCAAACATAGGTCATCAACAAGATGATAGTGCACATACTATGCATAGGTCATCAATAAGATGATAGTGCACATACTACGTATGTACAACTCTAAGCATCCATGAACCTAGGATGAGAGCCTTATGTGCAACACAGTTATAACAGAGTTCTCCATAGCTCGATTGGATGCAATCATTTTCAAGTGGGTCTGGGGTTTTCAACCATTGTGTATGATTGATGTTGCCATGCCTCATGTAACTACACAAACAAAATCCACACATGTATATTATGAGGTTGACAAAACAACCCAATTTATTAAGTGCATCAAACAAATCTTCCAACAAGTGCATGACATTTGGATAAGTCCAATGCCAAGGACAAACAACGACATGATCAACATCAGGGGCCACACAAGTTTCAGGTGGGTGACAAAGTTTCGTTGCATTTGCATAGATAACGTCTTACTAGAGCCTATTGGAAGCTCGGACCACTCTGATATGGGCCTTACACCATCACGAAGGTTGTGGGAGACAATGCTTTTGAGCTCAGCATTCCCCATTCCTTGGCCTGCACCCAATGTTCAATGTGGGACCACCTTCGACCATACTTTCCACCATTATTAGACACATCAAACATTGTAAAACAACTCACACCAACAGAGCTAAACCTGGACTGCATGGAACATGCCACAACTGACGAATCATGGACACACAGATCAAGAACACTTGCCAACAAAAAAACACTAACCAATTGTTATAATGTAATAATTATTAGAATCAATATGATTTCCATTTTAATAAATAAAATAGATAATCTATAAAAAGATAAAAGTCCACCATTCAATGTTATGAACTAGGTTGATGTTATGTTTGAAAACTTTAACTTTGAATCTACACATTCTATGCCATAAACCTAAAACATAACCATATATCTAAAGTTATGGTGTGACCCTCACATTCTAAAGTTGGAAAAATGATATATAGACATTAACTCTAGGAGATTCCTAGTACGATGAGTACATTATAACTTCTCAAATTCTAACCCTAAAAAATGATGAGAAGACAATAACTATTAGAAAATGACTAAGAAGGGCCATTATAACGTGCTCCCAGTAGAATATGAGAGGGATCCACATCAACCCATACCATAGGCCCGGGTTGGCATGTCAAAATATTGAATTTGAGACCATATTAACATGATATTAAACATGATTATGGTGAAATGCATTACTTAAGTTGGTTGGATGTCAAGTTAAAATGGCATGGCATTGCATTTTTGTTTAAAATAGATATAGAGGGGTAAGGTTTGGATTCCTATGCCCTGGTTAAACTAAACTGTAATCAAACTTGGTGTGAGGATCAGACATGTATTGGTCGTTGCGTCCTATGGGAAACTGTGGCCATATGTTAACAGGCTTTAGTGATTTTCTGCGATCCTGTCTTGTCCTGTAGCATACCTGCTACTGGCAAGCTCTTATAAATCTCAATGATTAGAAATTCAATTCGTCAATAAAACTTAAAATTTCTGTTACACGGAACCGCTCCCCAGAGGTGGGAAAGTTTCGGGAGTTTGGAAAACTATTATTTTTTGGAGTTCCCGCATTCCCTGGAGTTGGGGAATGCAAAGCTTGTAGACAAATATGTTGAATTGCCCACAAAACATGAGGATATGTTGAAACCTTTGCAGGAAGAAATGCCAAAGACATCTTTAACACGGATATCCTTAATTGAGAAACTTGAGCAATATGCTGATGAGTATTTCTTTCGTTGTTTACGTACATATATCGCAAAAGATTGTGTGTGCATATTGTATGTGGCAATCAATGCATAAGCATTAGAGTTGCTTTACTTTTTCTCTTAAGAATAACTAGAGAAACATATGTAAAACTATTCCTTTGTATTTTTAAGACAGATTGTTTCAAAGACTAGTCATGTGTCAAAGAACTGATAATGAACGAGACTCCGGGAAAGAGATACCCAGATAATATATTTATATATTAGAGAGATTGTATATTTATTATTTACATATTTAAATTGATTTTAATATTTGAATATTTTGATTCAATATTATTTTTAATTATTATATAAATTATATAATTAAAAAGTATGTATTATTTTTTTATTATATAATATTAGGGTTTGATTAACCCTTTTTATAAATTTGGTGAACCTTCTAACCATTCCCGACACTCGTACCCAAATTCCCATATTCCAAAATCTCATGCAAGATAGCTTCTATATTTTATTCAATATATAAGCTTTATAATTATTTGCAACATAGCTTATAATTTTTTTATAAACATCAAAACATTAAATCATAAAAATAACTAAATTATAATTATGTTTGTTATTATTATTAAAAAATTAGTATTTGAGATTAAAAAAAAAACCAGATTCATCCCATCTTACTATAGATATTCTTAATGGTGTAGATAAGATTTATAGCTTAAGGCTATATGGTGAAAAACCATGATCATATGATTTTTTATTAATTAATTTAATTAAAAGAAAGAAAAAAAAACTATTTTAAAATAAATTTCCATCTTTCCTATATTTTTTTACCATTACTTAAAATATTTTTATAAAAATTAAATTCTTACCATTCATATAATAATTATTAATAATTAAATTAAAATTTTAAAAACCATATTTCACATTTATCTATTTTAATTATTATTATTACAGTCAACTAAATAAAAAATTTACAAATTTCACAATATTTATCATAGTTACAAAGTTTAACCAAAAATTCAAAAATTTGTTAATAAAATAAGATACAATTCTAACTATACTTAGGATAATTTTGATGTAGAAAATTTGATTTATAAAAGTAATTCATGTTGACAATCTTCTCCAGCTCTGATTATTTATCCAGGTGGACTAGGAACCATCCCATGTGATTCTGCTCAACGATGCTCAGCTGATCAAACCCCGAGTATAGAATATATACATGGAAACATTCATTCCACTAGGACATTCACCAGTTTCAAACTTTTGTTTTATGAATTTTGTTTTATTAAAAAAAAAAATATTTATATGAGAAAATTTAGAATATATACATGGAAATATTCTTTCCGTCACTAGCAGGGTTGGAATTTGACGGGCAAAATGCCCGTCACAAGGCATTTTGATCGTATTTCACGTTTAAAAATTTTAAAAAGCCGTTTTTTGTGATGGGCTTTCAAAGTTCTAAAACTTATTTTTTACT
>APFE030211890.1:97633-109579 GCA_000404065.3 Pinus taeda
TATAAGAAAGTATATTTTTCTTTGTTTTTGCTGACTTTAATTAAATCTTAACATATTAATAGCCTAGTTTTAAATTTTATAAAACTAAAGACAACCACTATAAAGCGTGGGTATAAAATGACAATTTAAGCCTTAGTATTTATTTTGCATTGGTCTCATAACCCAAGGCGGGATTATACACATGCGATATCATTTAACTTATGAATAGCAATTGTTTCATATTTAATAAATTTGGTACTGACTGTAATTGGAATTTAATACAATTGATTTCGGTTCTTAAGAGCCCGACATTTGTTTATGTCCTATTAATGGCCCTGGTTGCCTTGGCCTAGGTGGCATATCGTCATACACCGAGCGGACCACTTGCAGCACCTTCCTTGGGATTTTTCTCCCTTATCAACAAGCCTTGTCAACTCAGTTGATCATACAGTACTCAAGGGTTTTGACATTTTCCCCCTGGTGGTTTTGTCCCTGTTTGGAATTGTGGTTCTCTGGAACCCCGATGAACTTCGACTCTACTCCGGTCTAGTGACTTGGGACCTAGTTCATTGGGTTGCTTCGCCTGATGTAGGGACTTACTTGTCCACCAGCTCTGTTGCTTGATTTCTGGGTTGTATCCAGGCTTGTTTGCCAATTGCCTTAGACACTTGGTAGTCCTGGAGTTCAACTACTGTGACAGGGTTTTCATGCTGCTATTTAATGGTGAGTTTTTATCAGCTTTTGCGGCTATCATTTTTTTGTTACAGTTTCTTATGAAGGATTATCATCTCATCCCTGGTTATTTGTTGTGTTTTGCAGAAGCTCTTTCATGTGCCGCAGCCTCCAGATGGTGCCGAGGATGAAACCCTCTTACCGGCTTCGTCTTCCAGGAGGAAGAACCCCCCAGGCACCGGGTATTTAATTCCTAGATTCATTTCTTTAGCAAGGTTCTTTGGCCAAAGGGTTGGGCTTTACTTAGAGTCATGATATTATGTTTAGGAATTTTTCCTTTCTTGGCTTATGGAAGCCTTAATCCTACTATACTATTGGTTCCATAACTATATAAGTTTTAAATGGCTTCGGCCATAGTTTGTAACTCCGACTCTATTTCTCATACCGCTATTTCGCATGGTTATGTGAAAACTATAAGAATGTATGGCTCCACTTTTTTTTAAATTCAATCTCTTTTTCCTCTCTCAAGACTTTGATTCATGATAGCTTGTTGATATATTTCTACGGGTTTACAGTAGGGTTTTAATTTATCACAATAAGTTATGTATTCGAAAAATGTCGAGATCTTTCTTAGTTTCCTTTTGAGAAGTCTCTGATTTTAATATGGCGAAGGTTGGAATGATCTTTGGTCTAGGTAAAGGCAAAATCACTTCATAGCATTCCATGTCGAGTCTGGTGATACTTCAGATTTTCTTAATTTCATATTTACAATTTCTCATTCTGCATAGAGTTTGAATGCTAAAGCTTTAATCTTTTGAAAATTAATTAGTTTGCATGGAATCCCTCAGGGAGTGTAGGATAGTTTAGTAATACCTGTGCTATCCTATTTTCTTTTCATCTAACATAGATCCAGAATGTGGAATTGTGTAAACAGCCAGGGTTTGCGACTGAGATACCTATTTTAATGTAAATAGCTATTCAGAGGAATCCTCATGTTTACCTGTTTTCGATTGTACAAACAAAATTACTAAATCCTGTAAGGGTTCTTTCTATTTTAAAGAAGAGACTTTACTTCCTTTTGGTCATTTGTTTTACGAGTGTTTTAATCTTAAAATTCCTATGGAATGAAATCTTTTGTAAATTCTTTCAACTGAACTTATCAGTTTATAATACATGATTCTATATGCATTTGACTGTATTCACTACTGAACTTGTTTTGTTACTAGATTTCCTTTCATGGATTTATATTTGTTGTTTTCCTTTATATTTACTGTAATTTTCATTCTGAGTAGTGAAAGTGGTTTCTGTTTCTTATTCATGTAATTACTATTCAGAAAGCTTTAAAAGAATTATTTCCTTTTGTTAGAATATACCTTACTGATATAATTTCTAATTTCTAGGATCAACAGACCAGAGAATTAATTCATTTAATAACTTTAAATCAATTAACAACTCAGAATAAGACTTATTTACCTACATAATACTTTAAATCAATTAACAACTCATAATAAGACTTATTTACCTACATAATTTTAATCTTTAACGAGAAAATATCACTTATTTGATTATGAAGTTCCCAACAGATTATAACTTATCTAAGTTCGTTTCTTCTAGATTTGGTCTATACGTAGACATGCACTTTGTTTCCTCCCTACCGTGAGATTTACTATGCTAGTAAATATCCCCCCCATTCTTTCTCTCCTTCTAGACCAAGTGTATATCCAACTATCTAGTCTTAACCAAAGGTAGTTGTATATCCAACTATCTAATCTTAACTAGAGGTAGTTGTATCTCCAATTATCTGGTCTTAACCACAAGTAGCTTTCCAACTATTTGGTCTTAACTAGATGTAGTTGTATATCTAGCTATCTGGTCTTGTATATCCAGCTATCTGGTCTTAACCACACACGTAGCTTTCCACTATTTGGTCTTAACTAGATGTAGTTGTATAGCTATCACAACTGTCTGAGAGGACGTAGTTGTATCTCCAATTATCTGGTCTTAACCACACGTAGCTTTCCAACTATTTGGTCTTAACTAGATGTAGTTGTATATCTAGCTATCTGGTCTTGTATATCCAGCTATTTGGTCTTAACCACACGTAGCTTTCCACTATTTGGTCTTAACTAGATTTAGTTGTATAGCTATCACAACTGTCTGACCTCTCAGCACAGTTTTCCTCTTGTTGATCTCAAATACCCCCATCCTCTTGATCTCTTTCCTTTCAAATACTTTTCAAGATTTAGTTCTCTTTCTTGGAACATGTAACTGCTTCTTCGAACTAATTAATGAAAAGAAATATCATTTACTAATAACTGCAAAATTCATTTTCATAACTTAATTTAAGAACAGTTTATAATTTAAAGAAATGTAATAATTTTTTGGGTTGCAGTAAAAACAAATATTTACATTGACGGGGGATGTTACACACATAAATTCAATCTCAGAGTTGAACTTTGAATATATTAACTAGAATTGTTTTTGTTGGGCTGAGGGCATTCTACAGCATGCCCACTATGACCTCGATATAATTTATGTGTGTAAAACTCATAAGCCCATAAATTCAATCTCAGAGTTGAACTTTGAATATATTAACTAGAATTATGTTTTTTTGGACGAGCGCATTCTACAACCTAGTATGATGTGGATGTGTAAGTATGTCTCATCCTCAAACAATAATAAAAATAATTTTAGCTAATGTTGGCCAATCTTAAATTATATGTAATTTTTTAATCTTATTATTGGACTAAGATTAATTATCAAAATATAACTATGTTTGAATGGATGGTAAATTATCTCGTGCCTTTAATAGTTTTCTTATCATATATGTGAATTTGAATAGATCACAAATTTACCTTTAACAAAAAAAGTTTCCACATTAAAATTCCAAATTAAGTAAAATTTTAAACAAATTTACTCTTTACTAAAGTCAATATCATTTCTTAAATCAAAGGGAAAAGGTTAATTCAATACAAAGAATTGAAAATCTTGCTCCAAAATCTTTTAATATTTCTTTTTGCGCGGAAACATTTAACATGCAATGTTTACCATTTAACATTTTTAATGTAATGTCAGTCATATTTAAAATTCAATCTAATTATTATTATGTATAAACATAATATAAATTTAAAATATAAAGAGGTTTAGTAACACTAAAAAAAGACATGGTAAATCAATAAAAATATAAACAAACTAGAAGTATGGTAAATAAATAAAACCTCTTTTTATACTTACTCAGAGGTATGGCAAATAAATAAAAACATAAATAAACAAGAGGTATGGTAAATACAACCTCTTTTTATATTTACAACCCCTTTTTATATTTACTCCATAAATTTATTTTTATTTAAAGAAAACTCAAAAAAAAAAAAAAGGTGAAGCCTATGGGTCAAATACAATGTTCCAAATACCATATGTATAAAAAAGAGGTATAAAGAGGTATGGTAAATAAATAAAAATATATCAAATAGGATTAGAAATCAACATCTAATTATATATCAAGTCTATGGGTCAAATACCATGATAAATAAAAGAGGTATGGTAAATAAATAAAAATATAAATAAACCTATTTTTATATTTACTCCATAATCCACATATGTTTATGAACAATAAAAAAAAGAGATTTTATTTAGGTGAAGCCTATGGGCCAAATCAATATTAGTACCAGGCAAAAAAAAACCCTATTATTATTAAATCTAATATTCATATTAATATATTAAAATTTAATATTAATAAATTTAATACTTTAGATTAATACACATTAAATTTCTTAATATAATTATCATGTTATATATTAAACCTGATATATATGGAGGAGAAGAAAGACGTAGAGGATGAGGTGAGAATAGGGGAAGCACAGGCAAGATGGAGATAAACTAAAGGAGAGGGAGAGGAGGAAGAAGAGAGAGAGGGGAGAGGAGCGAGAGAGGGGGAGAAAGGTAAGAAAGGGAAGGAAACACAAAGATAGAGAGGGGAAAGGAAAGGAGAAAGGGAGGGAGATAATAGAGATGGAGGCATATTATATATATATTATATAATATATTATATATGGGGGAAGAGAGAGGGAGGTAGGAGAGAAAGGGAGAGAGAGAGGACTTGAGAGAGAGGAGGAGAGAGGGAGGGATAGAGAGATGGAGTTGGAGGGGGAGAGGGAGAGGGAAGAATAAAGACATAGAGAGTAAGAAGTGGGAGAGAGAGGGAGTGACAAGGAAGAGATGGAGAGAGTGTGTATGTTTAGGGGTAAGATAACAATATAATGAAGGAGAGAAGGAGAGAAGGGGGGGAGAATGAGAGAGAAGGAGAGAGGGGGGATAAAGTAACATAGTTTGAGAGAGAGAGAGAGAGGATTGGAGGGCAAAGAGAAAGAGAGAGAAAGAGGATTGGAGAGAGAAAGAGAGAGAATGATAGGGAAGAGAGAAGATTGGAGGGCAAAGAGAAAGAGAGAGAAAGAGGATTGGAGAGAGAGAGAGAGGGAGGTAGGAGAGAAAGGGAGAGAGAGGACTTGAGAGAGAGAATGACGGTGATGGGGGAAGAGAGAGAGAGAGAGAGAGGAGTGAGAAGAAGGACGATAGAGAGTAGGAGAGAGGGAGCGAGAGAGGACCAGAGAGGGAGGGATAGAGAAATGGAGTTGGAGGGGGAAAGAGGGACGGAAGACGAAATACATAGAGAGTGAGAAGTGGAGAGAGAGAGAGGAGTGACAAGGGAGAGATGGAGAGAGAGTGTGTATGTTTGGGGGTTAGATAAATAAACAAAGAATGAGAGATGGAGAGAAGGGGGGAAAAAAGGAGAGAGAAGGAGAGAGGGAGGGATATAGTGACAGAGTTGGAGGGTAAAGAGAGAGAGAGAGAGAGAGGTGGGAGAGAAAAGGAGAGAGAGGATGTGAAAGAGTGGAGAGAGGGAGGGAAAGAGAGATGAAGTTGGAGGGGGAGAGAGAGGGAGGTAAGAAGAAATACATAAGAGAGAAAGGTGGAGAGAGAGAGAGGGAGAGAGGACATCAGGAGGAAAGAGAGAGAAGTAGGGGAGAGGGAGAGAAGGGGAAGAGAGATAGAGAGAGAGGGAGAGGAGGAGGGGGGATAGATAGATAGATTGGAGAAATAGAGTGTATCTTTTGGGGGTGATATAGAGAGACAAAGGGAGATAGAGATATTGATGGAAGGTGAAGAGAGGGAAGAAGAGAGAGATGGAGAGAGGGAGGGATAGAAAGATTGATAATATGGAGTGAAAGAGCATGTGTGTTTGGGGTGGTGATATAGAGAGAAAAAGAAGGATACATGGAGGGAGATTTAGATATAGATGGAGGACGGAGAGAGGGAATAAGATTTCTTGCACTCGATGCATTGATTTAAGTGTAGATGGTGATTTCTAATCCTATTTGATTGCTTGCACTAGATGCATTGATTTTAGTGTAGATGTTGATTCCTAATGATATTTGATTTCGTGCACTAGATGCATTGATTTCAATGTAGATTATTTCTAATCCGATTTTATTGCTTGCACTAAATGCATAGATTTTAGTGTAGATGGTAATTTCTAATCCTATTTGATTGCTTGCACTAGATGCATTGATTTCAATGTAGATGTTGGTTTCTAAATATATTTGATTGTTTGCACTAGATGCATTGATTTCAATGTAAATGATTTCTAATCCTATTTGATTTCTTTCACAAAATGCATTGGTTTCAGTGTAGATGGTGTTTTCTAATCCTATTTGATTGCTTTCACTAAATGCATCAATTTCAGTGTAGACGTTGGTTTATAATCCTCTTTTCTTACATGCACTGTAGAAATTCTCATTGTAGATCAACAGATTATGCAATATATTATGCAATATCTCTTCTACAACAAACTTTGCAGAAGCTTAATCGAATTGAGCAAGATCAAGAGAACACATATAACTAAAAATGAGAAATCAATCACACATAACACAGAGGAAATAACCCGAGGAAAGCCTCAGCCTAAAACCCCAATCTCTGTATTATCATACAAGGTGAAATCTTGTTCAGATTACAAAAATAATCAGCTATCCTGCTCTCTCTGTAATCAAACAATACTGCTCATAGACAGTCAAATTCTTCTCCCAACCTTATCCTCTACCCTCCAAGCCTCCTATTTCCTTGTGCAGTTTTTCTTGGGGTCCAGTGCTGCCACCTGTGTGAATTGGCCTCTTCACACAATCACTAACCTCTGATCTAACTGTGCAATCCTGAAGGAGATAATTCATTCTTCATGGATGAGTTTCTTTTATAGGAAAAATCCATCCAACTGATAGTACATTGTCCCTCCTCTGATCTCAACTGGGTCTCTATCTGAACTGATATGCATGAGTTATTTATGAGAGAATATTCAGTTATCTAAAGTGCAAAAGTTACATGCATGCAAGCTTTAACTAACTGAACTCGCAATTAATTCAACAAACTGTATGAATTAATCTAACTGGACTTGACTTAGTTAACTGAGCCAACTAATTACGATTCAATATTACAACTCATCCTTTTTTTTTTTCTACGTTAAGACTAACCTAAGTACCCACGGGAGATTTGAACCGGTGACCTATCGCAAGGAGTGCCTTAACAGCGCACCCATTCACCGTCAATCCAAAGCCCCGTGGGCTATTACAACTCATCCTTATCTCTTTAACTGATGGATAAATTCCTCAATTAATGGAGAAATTGTTGCATGTCCCCACATAAACTTCATGTTTGATTTTCCTTAACTAATTAAATCAAGATGAATTGATCAATTAGTTTACAAATAGCTGCTAAGATAAAATTCAAATTTTACTTCTCTATTTTAGTTCAGGGACTAACTAAAATAGGAATCTATCCCGAACTGCTAAAAATAACAATGTTATTTTTATCACTTCCATTTTTCATTCCTTGTTGCTTAGTCCAACATTGGTACTTGAACTGTTATTTATAGCAGTGCTATTTTTAGCACTTCTATTTTTAGCATTTCTTTTGCCATTTTCAACACTTCCTCTCAACAAGAAAGGCATTCAACTCGAACCTGATCCTGAACCTTAAAAATGTTCTGCATGCAACACTTCTCCCAAGTGTGGTTTCTCTAGCAACTCTAGAAACAAAAAAACTCCCAATTGACCTCTCTGTTGGGCTAGAAACATACTATGATGTTGAAGCTTCATTTGTCACTGACAAATGCTCCCTCTGTGACCTCTAAGCTGCTACAACACTCCATGCATCTCGCATCGTTGCACACCTCTCTGTGCCGTCCTGCACTGGTGCAACACTCCTATGCCTCTCTCATTGTTGCAGCCTGCTAGCTCTGCACAATCTTATGACTCTTGCACTGTATCTCTCTCTGTCACTCCATCTGCATCTGCCTCTACCCACTCGATCAGTTCTGCTACCCTCATCAGGGCTCCCGTAGCAAGGTCTAATCAAAGAGGTTGGGTACCTCAATGATCCTGCCCCTATTTCAGCCTTCTTAGGACTGTCACTCCACATCACCCCACCTCCTACTGGGAGGTATGGATGCATGTGCTCCCTCTGCCCACTTGGCTCGAAATTCCCTCCTATTGGAGGTCTCTGCATGAATGGATGCCTCCACTCGATCTCCTCTCGACTTCTCTAGTTGTGACTGCTCCACAACGTCCTGAAGTTTCTTCACCAATTGCGGCTTCTCCACAATTGTCTGTGACTTCTTCTGTGGCTGCATGTTGAGAGGTAATTTACTCTCCCTCTCAACCACCAAGTATCTAACATTTTCCTTGTTCCTCAAGGCTTTGCATGCATCTTGTACCTCAAGAGCATATAGGTTCTTGGCTAGCACACCAATCTGTTTCATATGTCCCGCCGTTACAAAATTTTCGGGAAAAAGCGCTGATTTTTTATTAGCAATATCTCCCTCATCCAAACTCTGATTCAGCCGATTTTTTTTTTGAATTTGGGTCTTTTTTCCACAAGGAGTCCAGATTTGCTATTTGTTTCTGAAAATTTTGCACAAAAATTTTCATGTCTGCTTTGAAAACTTGCGGTCCAATTTTTTTTACTTCAAATTTTCTTCTTCGTATATTGTTCACTGCTTCGATCACCTTTGCTTCGATACCATGTAGAACTTTTTCTACAAAACCTCGCTCTGATACAATAGCAGTTACATGCATGCAAGCATTAACTAACTGAACTCACAATTAATTAAACAAACTGTTTGAATTAATCTAATTGGATTTGACTCAGTTAATTGAGCCAACTAATTACAACTCATCCTTATCTCTTTTACTAATGGATAAATTCCTCAATTAATGGAGAAACTGTTGCATGTCCCCACATAGACTTCATGTTTGATTTTCCTTAACTAATTAACTCAAGATAAATTAATTAATTATTTTACAAACAGTTGCTAAGATCAAGTAGTGTTATTTTTAGCACTTCTATTTTTATCATTTCTTGTTGCCATTTTCAACATGCACTAGATGCAATGATTTGAGTGTAGATGTAGATTTCTAATCTTATTTGATTGTTTGCATTAGATGCATCGATTTCAATGTAGAAGTTATTTTCTAATCTTATTTGATTGTTTGCATTAAATGCATTGATTTCAGTGTAGATGTTGATTTCTAATTTGATGTAATTGGATGTATGATGTTACATTAATTTTAAAGTAATTGGATTAAAAATGTGCATTGATTTCAGTGTAAGCACAAAAAATTATTGGCAATGTACATTGATTTTTGTGTTATAGTAATTCAACATATCAATATTGGAGAGAAAGAGAGATAAGGTATGATTTTTACTACAACAACTCGAGCTAAAGACTTAAATGGTTTACGATTTCAAATGTCCTTTTCATATAATCGATATGGAAAGATGACAAAACTAATAAGGGTGACAATAAAGATACTAGAAGAAAATAGTTTGAAATTGGTCACAATAAAGACTATTTGTAATTGACTACATTCTTATTATTCACATTTTCTATCATTCAACACTGTTACATTGTCACTTTGCATTCAAAATTTTTATTTCATCATTTTTCGTCATTAAAATTATTAACAATATTTATCATCTCAACAAAGTGAGGTAACTAAGAAAATTTAAAATTAAAATAATCTCAGAAATATTTAGCATATTTAAAATGATTATATTAATATTAGATGCATTTACATATTATTGGTAAAATTAATCATATCTTCGATATATTTTCCTTGGCCGCACACTATTGAAACTAGCCTAGATCCATCTTAACTTCAGATCTGTCAAGTGCTGCCGGGGATCAAATCTCTCGAGGTGCAAACCTTTCCTTAAATTTCGCACTCAAAAAAGAGTTTTTTACCTAGAGAGATTTGATCCTCTAAACACTTGATAGATCCGAAATTAAGATGGATCTAGGCTAGTAAAACTTGAATATAATCAAATAAAATTTTAATATATGTAGATAGAATATTAATTTATCATAATTAAAAGACAATAAATATGGTAAAGTGATCTTAATCTGTGCCATATTGTCAAACAATAAATGTTGAACTGTAGAACACGAAGGTTAAAGAAGTGAACCAATAAAATCTTATTGTTAACATTGAAATTTACTAATATTCGTTAATAACAAATTACAATCCATTATAGTTTAATATTTAAGGAGTGTGGAGCAAGATCAGTGCCTTCGCCTACCCAATTAGAGAGGATTTACCATGCAAAAACAAAAGCATCCTTCAAGGATTTACCCTGCAAAAACAAAAACACCCCTCAATTGTGGATTTAATATTTCGCTGAAACATATTTATATTTTTACATGTTTTTGATATTTATGAGAGAAAACCAGTTACGATGCAGGTAAAGTTTGTCTCCATATAATTTAATATCAATTTATATTGGTATCTAATATTTATATGGTATAATATTATTGCGTTAAGAAGCACATTTTATAACCTAATATGATTTAGATATGTAAGTATGTCAATTTTTCAAAAAAATAATAAAAATAATTTTAGTTACTGTTGATCAATCTTAAATTATATATAACTTTTTATTTTCTTTAAATTATATATAACTTTTAATCTTATTAATGGCTAAATTAATCACTCAAATATAACTATGTGTTTGCAACGAAGCTAATTATTATTATGTAGAAACACAATATTAAGATAAAATATAAAGAAGTTTATTAACAATCAAAAAGAGATATCGTAAATAAATAAAAATATAAATAAACTATAAGTATGGTAATCAAATCCCAACTGGGATCCATCATTAGGACTTTCTTGAATGCTGATCGTAAAAGAGTTTAATTGAGAGATTTAAATAATTATGAAGAGAGTAGATTTTAGGATGAGATGAATGTCGACTTTGTTTTTAAGAATTTTAATTGGAGATTTTGAATAATTTTTTATTAATTATTGATGAGTTTATTAATTTAAATTATTATAATCCTAACTTAATATCACTAAACCTTAATAATAACCTTAATAATTAATATTAGTAATAATTAATAATTTTAAAAAGTATATTAATAATTAAGGTAGTAATCATTATTTTTTTTTTCTCGGTAAAAGACTATCTAGGCAGTTGTATTATATTTATAGTAGAAATTTACATCAGTTAAACATGCTGATCGTAGAGAGCTCCCATACGGGTGCTAAGTCTTACAAAAATCCAGCTTTCCATGGCTCCCACGCAGGGGTAGCATCAGCTGGTTTGCTGTAGCCATTTTCAGCATTAACATCGTCTTGCCAGAGGCTTAACCGACAAAAAACAAAAGCTCTAAGGAGCAGCTTGACACTAATTAGTTTCATGATTGCCCACGCAGGGGCGACTAGCTGAACTAGACTGTAAATTGTAGCTGCTAAGCAGCGAAAGCTGATTCCCCATGGTTTCAATATAATCAAGATACAAAAAATTGTTACCCGACATTGCTTCATTCCTGGGGATGAGCAGAGGGTGGACGAAGGCCTGCAAGATGTGCCTCAGCCTCCTCACAGAGACTGTTGTCCTCCACGATGCGTGCCCAGCCTTGTCCTTCTTCCACGCCTTCCCACCTCGCCTTCCATGATTCCTCTGTGAAGCCCCGAGGAGCTGGCCCCAGCGATGGCTTGTGGACCTGCATGGGCTCCTTCCCCTTGCTTCCCGCTTCCGACCCTGGTGGCGCCACTGAAGCTTCCCCTTTCTCACCGACCGGAAGCAAAGGTAGCGGCGCTGCTGGCCCTGGATGCGCCCCCGAAGCTTCCCCTTCCTCTCCGCCAGGTGCAAATGGAGGTGGCGCTTCTTCGGGCGGTTTTGTAAATAGGATGGAGATGTGGGCTCTGATGCCTGTGTTTTTCGTGGAGCTGCCCAACGAGAAGACAA
>APFE030211890.1:120040-146350 GCA_000404065.3 Pinus taeda
AATATTGACTAGGAAATGCTTAATTTTTATAAATGGTTTAACTAATTAATAGATTTATTAATAGAACTTAATTAATATTTAATAATAATAGTTAGTGATAATAGTAATAGCTATTATCATTATGCATTAGTGATAATAGATTGAGAAGGATGCATGGGAAAAGGCACGCTTGCAAGTTGCATTATGCTTATTCCATCGGTCACAATTCCTTTGGTGAGTTTGGAGGTCACAAAGTTGTGCCTCAAGGCCTCAGTGATACGCCCTGGAGGTGCAACCGTGCGACTTCTCCATAAGTCGTGTTTCTAAGATGCGACCCAACTTTCCTTGAGAATTTCAAGGTGCAACCAAAACATACACCATCATGTTTTAAGTAGAATGATAGTGGGAGAAAACTCATCAAAATATGTTGAGTCATGTATAACACCATGCATGTAAAGGTTGTTGATGCACCATTCATTAAACAAATCACAACACGTTGAGAAGTGTGGAATGATACTTTAATCACAATTTTGAATTAATGGTGAGCATATACACACAACAAAAGATGATATAATGCGACTGACGCATGGAGAGCACAAGCCATAAGACAATTATGCTCACACCAAAGGGAATCAAAATTCTTCCCATACACACAACTCATTGCAAACACAACCATGCACTAAGGGAAGTCAATCCATTTTCCTTTTAAGACTGCGGCAGTTGTGATTCGTTGAGAACCTATGGTCTGGACATTTCAGCAGCCATTGTTGTTAGCATTCAAGCAAATATTAGTGGCATGATACTATGATGAAAGGTTTGTTAAATACCAATATGAGGCTAGTACGAGAAATTCAAACACTAAAATGTCAAAAAGGGCACCTTGGTTATTATGCATTATACATAAAATCCAAGTAAATACTTGTATTTATGACATTCCCTCATTGAGCCCAACACTTTTCAGCAGAGAAATTATCATTTCTATAATTTTATAATGTTAAATATTTGGCTCTAATGTTGGTGCTTCACATATGTCTTTATCTTGTGGCATTTTTCTTGCATGTGGGGCACTGGCACAATGGTTAGTGTAGGCCATTGCTCAACAAAAGGCAGGTTTTAATATACTAAGGACTAGTTGGACACAAATTTTTTTGGATACATATATGTGCAAGTTTTGCAGTGATGCTTTCTACTATAGTCAGATCAAGCGTGCTCCAAATTTCTAGTTTTACAGGCCTTTATTTCACATCTTTTATTCCTAGTGCTGCTATGAGTATCTCTTATGTAAATATTTTATCTATGGACCCATTGGGCATACTGTCAAGTTCACTACTACTGCCAATGTTTCCTATATTATCTTAGCTTTCAAAGATAATTCTCTGGTTGATATTACATGAATGCTTAAAATGGCCATTTCTCCAGTGGCGATAGCCAGAAGGTTGTGTGACAATGTGGGCACTCCAAGTACATCCTCAAGTTCAAATTTAATAAAATATAAGCCTACGTGGATTCATGAGAATGACTTGGGTAACATTGCAGCTTCCAAATGCGAATGGTTTGAAAAGGCACTTCTAAAAAAAAGGACTTGAATAGTCCCATGCCTCTTGGTCACAAAACCGCATTGTAGACCCTAGGGATACACCTAGAAAAGTGTGACCACGTCTGAACATGACGATCTGACCTCCAATAAGTCGCAATTTCACCTGGGACACATGATTGTACTCTAGAGCCTCAGGGAAATAGCCGGAGTGAGAAACCTCTATTGTAATGCAACTTGGTGCCTGTTTTTCTCTCAGATTATCTGATTAGCGTCATGTAGTCACATAATAAAATTGTCAGCCTCAGCAAAAGACTAGAACTATGACCTAAACTAAAATGCGACCAGGTGATTTATCTAAGTCACATCCTTCTCTAGTGACCTCTCCATGAGCCACAACACTGCACTTGAGGCCCTCATACCCTTAATAAAGATCGTTGACCATCGTTTTGTTGGAGAGTAAGGAATATCACTTGGATTGACAGTGATGTTGCAGTGTTAGATGTAGTCAGAGGTCGCATATGTATTAGGGTCACATTTCTCTCTAAATGTCACAATTGTGACTTTGCAACCTTCTGGAAATTAAAATCCATAAGTCTTACCAATGCCATAATGTAATTTGCGATTCGCTCTACCCCTCAAAAGTGTGACCTCCCTTAATGAAAAGACTAATAGGAATTTTCCATTAAAAGGCACTATTTTGGACTTCTAAAATCATCTTGAATGGTAGGGGAGTCCATGAGAACAATGCATTTATAAACTACAAGGATATTTGCCATGTTTTTTCATTGATAATATCACAACCCTAGTGAACTTGGATGTGATTTCAAGGAGCAAAATGAATGATGCAATTAGGAAAATCCGGAGAGTAAAATATGTCATCAGTTTGTTTAAACAACCGATGACAAGTTGTTTCTAGTTGGGCATAGTTGGCACCCTACACATTGAGAGTTAGTCAAAGAAGGTGTAAGCAAGGAGGATTTGGTTGTCTTTTGGGATCTTCTATTATGATCACATATTGTAATATGAGTTGCGAAAATCCTCTCAAATTAGGAATCAAGATCATCCTATGTGGACTGCACATCGCAACAACACAATGGTGTAGAAAAGGAATATGGCAGGAGTCCAAGTTGATGTCTTATTTCCAGTTAATTTGTCATGTTCCTGGAATTATTCTTCATCTTCATATGATAGTGTTACTTTTTTGCAGGTTGGAATGCTTATTTGCATGGATAAAGCTAGGATTTCTTGCAAGAAGTCTCGTAGTCAGGGTTTTGAAAACTAGGCAACTGAATCCACTCGGCTGCCTAAAACACCATGTCAACTATAAGGGTAGGAACAGTGGTTGGAAAATCAACATTCAACATGGAAAATGGATCACAACCCTATTTAGTAGCTCATCATAATTTCACAACAACATCAGGGGTTCTAACAACCGTACTCATTCTCCTCACAATTTCTACTCTATCAATATGTAAATGTTCTCATCAGACTATCAGCAGCTATGTTAAGATCAATTGAGTAGGTTCGAAGCAATAGGCATGAGAGAGAAGTAAGGAAGTTCAAGAGTCGTGAGGGTAGGTCAAGGGTCACAGTAGGTGAATAGTCACCTCATCTCTATAAAATTTCCCTCATGCCTCATTGTAAAGGGGACTTTAGCAGTTGAGTTGAGGCAAGGATGAGATAATTGATTTGTGCTTGAGAGCCAAAGGCACTTAGCTCTTAGCAACTAGTAGAGTGAGATGTAGTGAGCCTAGGGTTTTGCATTAAGCAATGATATGAGAAGCCCATGTCCCACTATTGGGTTTTGACCAATTATAAGATATGTAATTGAAGTTGCATCAGTATTAATAAGATGTTCTTCATGTTTGGCACTGATTCCCATGCTTACTCATGATGGTTGTATTGGTTGTCTAATATTTTCTCTGTATTTGTATGTGTTCTTTCACATATGCAATATGTTATGGACTGATTCATAGTTGTTGCATGTATGTTTTTCTTTCGAATCCGTGTTTACTTATTTCTTGCCATGTTGGTGATCTATTATGAACTGGTTTGTAATTAACTTGTAGCATGTTCTTGTTCATGTATGTTTGATTGGGTTTTGGCTCACTGATCCCTCTCATGGCATACCCCTTCTTATTTTTGTTAAGACTTGTTTGTACTTATTTATGTAGTTTATCAATCTTGGGATGATTTTGTTTCATTGTCTAGGCATTTCATTCTAGTCCCTACTCTGACACCTTCTCATTTGACAGCCAAGAGAGGAAACATTCTTTGTGGTAGTCGAACCCACGTACCAAATGGGGCTTCTATCCCAAATGGTGTGAGGTCTAATTGGTACTTCACACCGGGGAGACCCCCTATTTGTTGGTGGTACATTCGAGCTCGTCAACACTTCCTGAGAGAAAAATATGTGGATTTTGAGAAATACAAATCCTTCAAGGGTTTAGTTGAAAAGAAACTAATCTAAAAATAAAATTCCCAACAATTGATAGAGAAGGTGAGTTCACTTTAGATGAATTCAATATATTTTTTGAACATCATGGAATTAGAAGACAATTAACTATTGCGATAAGTCCACAATAGAATGGAGTGGTTGAAAGAAAAAATTGAATAGTACAAGAAATGGCTAGAACCATGCTCTCTGAAGCTCATTTACTATACATATTTTGGGGAGAAGAATTTTACAAAACATTTTATATGTTGAACACAGCTCAAATACGGGTAAACAATACTAAAACACCTTATGAATTATGGAAAGATAGACCAGTCACTATCAAACATTTCAAAGTGGTTGGAATAAAATACTATATTAAGATAAATGAAGGCAATTTAGGGAAATTTGATTCCATGATGAAGGATTTTTTCCTAGATATCCATATAGAAGCAAGGATATATATGTTAAAAAAGAACATGAAAGGTGTTATCTTGACAAATCTTGTTCTGCAGATAGAACATATCTCCCTAGTCTTGGAAACCAACCCTAGTAACAATCAAGTAAATAAATGAAAGCATTCCCTAATTTATAATTTAATCAAGATATGCAGAAAATGGAAAATATCATACCTTCTTGCGAAACACTCATTGATGACCCTCGTTTCCATCCTTTGTAGCTTTCAACCTTTGTCCCTTGATGCTTCAAGAGAAAAACCTGAAAGGATAGAACCAAACAAGAGATCAAAGCATAAAATATATCAAATATTAAATCATAAACTATGTAAGAGATCAAAGAACCTTACAATAAACATTGAAATAGATGCACATGGGAGGAAACAATTATTTATATTAATGATAAAGAGTGAGAGATTTAAAACCATGTTCCTTGATGTTGGAGTCTCCACTCAAAAATATCAATCCTCCTTCACACAACAAGCCTTCAATATCAATCTGAAATGGGAAACATAAGGGCATGGTTGCTCAAAACGTAAACCTATTCTCTATTGAGTAGCACTTTATTTATAGGAGAGAAGAGGGTGGTTAGAGATCCATATCTCATGGGATGAGATCCACATAAGGAGGAGTGGGTTCCATGATAGGTGGGTTTGGTTCCATGAATCATGTGATAAGGTTCAAATAGGTAGGAGATTGATTCTAGGTGGTTGAGGATAAGATTCCTCAAGAAGGCTCCTAGAATTTACTTTTAATTTTCACCCAGTTAGAAAGGTTGTTGCACTTTTAGTGGAGAATAGTGCAACACCC
The DNA here is from genome assembly GCA_000404065.3 of Pinus taeda. Lineage (NCBI taxonomy): Eukaryota > Viridiplantae > Streptophyta > Pinopsida > Pinales > Pinaceae > Pinus > Pinus taeda. The sequence continues at coordinate 125,256 of APFE030211890.1, forward strand.
TATGAAAGTGACAATGACTGCATCTGTGATTTAGTTGTTTGTTACTAGCAAAAGTGTGACACTACTTGAAATTAAGGTCTTAAAGCAATGTAATATAGGATTCTTGTACTTCTCCACATGGTTTTTGCTTCATATTTTTAGGGGATTGTTGAGAAGGCTTTGTCAGATAGCGAGACATCTAGTTTTAAGGTCTTTTTTCTTAGTGTGACAAAATGATGTGTAACAGATTTCCCCCCCAAAGCACAAAGTCAGAGAATATGTATGAGGCCTAAAGTGCTTTATTATGTGAAATTCAAATTAGAGATAGATGGTTAGAGACTTGAAAATAAACATCAAGGGTTATAGTACATATAATTATGAAATCATCTCTAAGTTAGGCATTCCCATACTCAATATAGCATATCAATTCTAGGCCTAAGTATGGAAATTTGTAAAGATCCATTTGAAAAAATCAACGTCATGGCCACCAGACATACATCCTGGATCCATGCTCGAATAGATTCAATATGAATATAGCCATGTCATGCAATGTGAATATGTACATCAATCATGAAAACTCCACACAACCTAGATAGATGAAAATAGATCCAGGGTCTTCGTCCCTACTGCTCAATAGTACGAGTCTAACCATGTGAATAAATGTGTCGAAGTCAAACATGGAAGACACTATATGCTTACTATTCAATGATGATAATCATTAACATATGTGAGAGAAACCACCAATGTCAATGGATCTCAAGGTGCGTTAGTACAATCTATGAAATGTGAATGAATGATCTGTAGTCAAACACTCATATAATATTTTGATCAAAGGCCATTGATGTGAACCTATCATTGAAAGTGAGGAGACTTTCCATTGATCCATGCAATCTCCAAGGAACTAAAGGGAGTTTCTAAGTCAACTTCCTAGATAATTTTTAAAGTCAATAGGAAGTGACCCATCGCAAGAGGGCCTTAATGTATCCGCCATCAATGACACGAAATAATTATCAATATTTTGAGTAAGACAAAAGAATTAATTTGGTACTGACTTAGGGATTATCGACACGAAAGAGGGCTATAAGTACTACAAAATATTTTAATTGAGGTTGAACTTCTCGTGAAATTTTTTTTGACACTATACGGAGTTGGCAGCACTGACTCAATATGGGTTCAACAACCAATATTAATACTTTCAAGGAGTTGTGATAAACAAATAGGTAAGTGAACTTCCCAACCTAATTAGACACGAAAGTGAAGGAGTGTCATGTTCAAGAACAATCACTACCAAATACAAACCATTTTTTCCCAATTTTCCCACCATTTCTAGTGAGCACCTCTTTATTTTTACACAATCTTGAGGAGGATAACATATGCATGTAGTATAAGATCATCCTTCTGATAAGTCCTTCGAAGTATTTTTAACAAACCTGGGAAGGGGCGTTTTGATCTCAACATGATCGACGAGTCCTAAAGTGATTATATTTTATGACTCCAGTGAAGGGGTAACTCGACTTATTTTTCACACTTAGAGAGTTTCTAAAATAAATGAAAAGGAAACTCCATAAGGTTCTTTTTTTTGTTTGTAAATTTAGTCCTCCCAAGCTCGAAAAAAGTGTAAAATAATACAAGGGAAAACTCTTTGGACCATGGTTAGTCAAAGTATACATTTTTCATAAATAGTCTACGTAGTCCATAAAAGGGGTAAACTTATACTAGGTAGATGTTTCTTCATGTACTTTTACAATAATGAAAGAAACAAGTGTACTTGGAAATCTTTTCATATTTAGAGAGTTGGAAAAGGGCTTAAAGGTAACTCCAGGCGATTCCTTTTTTATTCAATTTTAACGAGCCCAAAAACATGATAAAATTATAACTAGTAACTTATTCTCATATATTTATGAGCACGAGAAGGAACAGATACTAAGCTCGAGATATGTTTCATTTTTACACAAGTTTGAAAAAAGAAAAAAAAATGTCCTTGATATAGGTTCATTTTAAAACAAGTTTGAAATAGAGAAAAAATGTGCTTGAGATAGGCTTCATTTTTGCACAAGCTTGAAATAGGGAAAAACTATGCTTGAGATACCTTTGATTTTTACATAAGCTTGAAATAGAGAAAAATTGTGCTTGAGATAGGTTTCATTTTTAAACAAGTTTGAAATACATAAAAACTATGCTTGAGATAGGTTCCATGCTCCCATCATAACCTACAGGTCGGGGCATGCCCCCCAAGCATAACATGCAGAGGAAGATTCCCCCCAAGCTTCATTTAATCTTCCTAAGTAAACTATTGGTTACTAATAAGAAGATGAAATGAAGGTTCATTAACGAGATCATATGAAAGACTTGACTTGACATTTAGGAGATATAGTCAAAGACTCAAATCAATTAGAGGGGGATTTGTTTCATTTTTTAATGAACTTGACACAAGAAAAGTTATGCTTATTGTACCTTCTTTCATTTTTTAATGAGCTTGACACAAGAAAATGAACTATGCTCATAATGGCCTGATTCATTTTTAACGACCTTGACACAAGAAAAGGAACTATACTCATTGAACTTTGTCATGGATTCCAAGAGGACAATGCTTTGGAAGGAATACATTCCAAGGGACACACCTCGATCATGGCTTCTAAGAGGTATACATCAGAAGGAAAAACAATTCCCTGGAAGGAATACATGTCAAGGAACTCAATAAGGGTAGGAACGTCAAGCTCCAATGTACCCATTGAAGGGTTTATCATGTCACTTACCAGATCTAAGTCAAAATAAATCAAACATACAATGGGATGCTCATTTTCATTAGTAAGTAAAGGCATGGGACAAGTTGCCACATAATCAACTTGTGGTGGGGTGGGTACCACTTTCTTATAAGGATCATTCAGGGAGGTTGGATGTTTCGCAGTCATATCAAGGGAACCAAACGAAATTTGGTCAATAGTCACAATGTTTCCATAATGAGGAAAAGACATCACACAAAAGAGTGTGGACATGGTAACTTTCATTGCATAGAACTATCCTTTCCCAAGGAGAAAATTGAAATCCAAGGGGCCTTGGACTACCATGACATCAATATAGACAATTTTTCCTTCCAAGGTAGTGGGAAGTTAAGGAAGGATCCCTAAAGGTTCACTGAATCTTATGTTAAAATCCAATATATTCTCAGTGACAGACACAAGTTAAGGGGAACCCAAAGCTCTCCAAGTGGTTCAGAATAAAATGCTAACATAAGCACCTTCATCTACAATAGTGTGATACACGTTCTTATCACAAGCCTTCATAATGATTTGGAAATAGATGTAAGAAGGGAGACAAGGTTTTGTCAGTTTATTCCAATCAAGTGAAATGACCTCAGTAGTTGGAGAGGGTTCCATGGAAACAAGTGAAATTCCCCCTTGTGTCGTGGAATCAAAAGTAACAAGAAGAAAATGAGTGGTATTAACTACACTCTCTAAGGGGAGAGTGGGATCAACCAGATATGGAATCAAGTCAAACACTTCATCAATCAATGGTTCATCAACCTAATTGGTATGGGTTTCACTCTCTAAGGGAAGAGTGGGATTGACCAAACTTTGAATGGGATCAATCACTTCGTTAACTAATAGTAGGCTGGGAGAAAATTTACAGTAACCAATTGGAAGTTATTGTTGAGGAACAGTAAGATGTTCCAATAATTTAGAGGCTTTTTCCATACAAGGGAAAAGGTGAGTTTGATGACTCCCTTTGCATAATCTACAAGGAAACCTAGATTCACCCCTTTCCCCAAGAGCTTTATAATTACTAGTTGAAGGACCAATAATAAGATGATAAGAATATTTGGACCACACTTATAAGACTCTAGGTATACTAGGAAAATCCTTAAGAATGTGGGAACCCTTACAAAGCTTGCAAGGGTATTTAGGCTTGTGATGAATGTTGGAGGGTTCCTCAAAATTATCAACACTTACAACAATGGTTGGTTAGTTAGCCCCTTTCTTATCTTGATTTTTCTTCTTCTTCCTTTTCTTCTTCCTCGTATCCTCCTAGTTACTAGCATTAATAATTTCACTTGGGGAAGCAGAAGAAAGGGTACAAGACATGATGGGCGAAGAAGGTAAAGGGTCAAGAAGAGGTTGTTTTTGTTGAGGTGAAGTACTCGATTGAGGTGAAGTAAATTGGGTATTTAGGACCGATGAGGTTGAAAACAACCATACCAGTAAACCTATCATGAAAATAGGAAGAGACGATATAGCCATGTAAGGAGGACCAATATTTACAAAGCAGGGAAAAAGACTAGGATCCCTGTTAAAAGGGGTTCCTTGATTGGTAAATTCCATAAAAGTTTCCATAGTGAATTTCAATTAGGAAATTTTGACAATGTATGATAGTTAAATCCACAATTTTAATAAATCAAATAAACAGTGGAAGCAAAATAAAAAAGTTTACTAGATATCAAAGGTTTACCAAGCTTATGTGAATTTTTATATACTGTTAGGTACGTGTAGGCAATCTCCCCTAATGTTGTGTTCGATGTATCACATACAACAAGGAAACTGACTCAGTTACTTATGGATGGTTTGCAATCTATGAGGGATCTTCCAATATACTTGAGGGTACGTGGAAGCTTAGTCCATGTTAGTGTTGTCTAATGCATCCTATACGATGGGAAGCATTCTAATATACTCATCATACATGGAATATCGACCACCCACAAAATGTAAAGAAGACAATTATCAATAGCTCCTATGTTTATAGATGTCATAACACATCTTCTAACCTAGATCCACTAAATGTAATGTGATTAATTAATTCCTTTGTATGTTTTAATTGATTTTATTGTTTTTATTTTTAATAGAGTAGTCAAATATGTATGATAACAAACCACTGTGATAACTCAATTTCAACTAATGCAACTAAGATGAAATGTAACCTTTCACTTTGATGAATCTTATCTACATTAAGGAATGAGAAGTTTCAAGAAAAGAATCAAGTGCAACATTTAAAGCAAGAAACATGAACCATTTTTTAAATGAAAATCAAAGAAAATGCAGAATACATGATTTTTTGAAAAACGAAAGTTACTTAAAATCCAATCTGAAAAATGCTTCACTAATGAACAACAATACAATATTTTTTCCTTTTTGAAAAGAAAATATTCAATGGAAAGGAATAAGAATTTTCCAAAAACACTCCAATAAACAACAATTCAAGCTAACATTGTCTTATCTCAAGTGAACACATACCCAAAAAATATTCGCAAACAAAAAAATGTAGACCTAGAGGGTAAAACCCTAGTTATTTCTAAAGTTAACACTAGTGCGGTGTCACTCTGTCTATGAAGGTAAAGTGTGCAAGTGTTTCTCTATTACTAAAATCACAGTGTGACAGGCAGACATGCAAAGAAAAACCAAAAAGATTTCAATGGCCTTAAAAAATTTGATTCTAAGGATAATAACAAAATCTTTGAAATGTTGGAAGGCCATAGTGTAAAAAGGAAGCCACTTAAGAACCTAATAAATCCCAAGTGGAGTTTCCAAAATCTGGACAAATCTCATTTTGTGTACATAACATATCTCCCTATGCTTGGAAACCAAGACTAGTAATAATCAAACAAATAAATGAAAGTACTCCCTAATTCATAATTGAATCACATATATGAAGAAAATGGAAAAGCTCATACATTCTTGCAAAATACTCATTGATGACCCTCGTTTTCTTTTGTAGCTTTCAACCTTTCTCCATTTATGCTTCAAGAGAAAAACATGAAAGGACATAACCAAACAAGAGATCAAAGAATAAAATATATCAAATATTCGAGAATAAAATATCAAGAAGTCTTACGATAAACATTGAAATAGATGCATATGGGAAGAAACAAGTAATTGTATTAATGATAAATAGCATGGTATTAGCAACCATGTGCCTTGATGTTGGAGTCTCCACTCAAAGATCTCAATCCTCCTTCACGCAACAAGCCTTTAATCTCAATATCAAATGGGCAGCATAAGGGAATGGGTGATAAAAAATTAAACCCCTTCTTCATTGAGTGGAACTTTATTTACAGGAGAGAATAGGGAGGTTGGATATCAATATCTCATGGGATGAGATCCACATAAGGAGGAGTAGGCTCCACGATAGGTGGCTTTGGTTGCATGAATCTTACGATGAGGTCCAAATAGGTAGGATCTCGAGTGTAGGTGGTTGAGGATAAGATTCCTCAACAACGCTTCTATACTTTACTTTTAATTTTCACCTAGTTAGAAAGGTTGTTGTACTTTTTAATGGAGAACAATGTGACACCTTATGCAAGTGACAATGACGAGATCTGCGATTGCGCAATTTGTTGCTAGGAAAACTATGACACTGCTTGAAATTAGGGTTTTAAAGCAATGTAATTGAGGATTCTTGTACTTCTCCAAATGGTTTTTGTTTTATCTTTTTAGGGAATTATTGAGAAGGGTTTTTTTGGATAGTGAGAGATCTAGTTTTAAGGTCTTTTGCATCAATATGACAAAATAATGTGTAACAATAGGTTGTTGAATGCATTGATGTAATAATAAATGAAGCATTGCCTAGAACCTAGACATAACCAATTATCTACCAAGAAGCACAAGAAGAAGAAAATCATAATGAAGAACAAGAGAAGAAGATGAGCCACTACATCCAAAAACCCCATCTAGGTGTGCCCAAAATAATAATCTAGATAGCCAAATTCTTGGAGATAAAGAATTAGGAGTTCAAACTAGAAGGAAGTTTGTCAGCACAACAAGCCATTTTAACTTAGCTCTACTATCCCTAACAGAACCTCAAAACTTTTCTAAGTATGGTCAAGATAAACATTATATTAAGGCCATGAATGAAGAATTAGATAATATTGATAAGAATGAGACATGGGAGTATGTTCCAAGATCTAAGGACAAAAATGTGGTTGGAACCAAGTGGCTCTACAAAAATAAGATGAATTAAGATGGACAAGGAGTAAGGAACAAAGAAAGACCAGTATGTAAAGGATATGCATAAGTAAGAGGTGTGGAATTCAAAGAAACATTTGCTCTAGTAGCCAGACTTGAAACAATAAGGATGTTCTTGGCCTTTGCAATCTTTAAGGGGTTTAAATTTTATCAAATGGATGTAAAATCAATATTTTTGAATGAATAACTACAAGAAAAAGTATATGTTGAGCAACTAGAAGGATTTCATCTATCATAAGACGAGTATTATGTGTGCAAGTTGAAGAAATCTATGTATGGTTTAAAACATGCACCTAGGGCCTACTACTATAGATTGGATAAATATATTCAGTAGTAATGCTTCAAGAGAAGGGACATAGATAGTAACCTTTACATCAAAACTAAAAAATATAACATCATAATCATTGTTTTTTTATGTGGATGACATAATTTTTGGAAGTGATGTTGACTCTATGATCAAAAATTTTGTAACTAACATGAAGAATGAGTTTGAGATGTATATGCTAGAGGAATTGTCTTTCTTTCTTGGTTTACAGGTTCATCAATGAGAAAAAAGAATCTTTATTTCTTAGACCAAGTACCTCATAGAAATTTTAAAGAAATTTGGTATGGAAAGTTGTGCACCCATGAGCACCCCCATGACAATAGGATACAATCTTAGCAAGGATGATGAGTATCCATAATTAAATTAGACCATGTACAAGTCCGTGATTAACATCCTTCTTTACTTAACAACATCAAGGCTGGATAACATGCAAGAAGTAGCTATGGTGGGTGGATTTCAATCAAGCCCAAAAGAAACTCATTTGAATGTAGTCAAGAGGATATTTATATATCTACAAGGCACCATAAATTATGGCTTATGGCATCCAAGAGATAAATATCTTACTCTCAAATCTTACACAGATGTGGATTGGTCTAGAAGTGTTGATGATAAGAAGAGCACCAATGGGGGGCTTCATTTTTAGTAGTTTTCTGGGCTCCTAGCTCAGCAGAAGCAAAACTCCATTTATCTATCCATAGTTGAGGCATATATATTACAGTAGCATCATTTTGTACACAAGTATTATGGATGAAGAAGAATATCAAGGATCTTCAAGAATATGGTGATCACCATGTGCCCATAATGTGTGACAACACTAGCGCTATTAATATCTCTAAAAACCTTGTCAAACATTCTAAAACATAGAACATTCTTATCAAATACCATTTTCCTTAAGAACAAGTTTTTGATCATACTATTAGATTAGAATACATTCCAACAAAAGAAAAAATTGCTGACATATTTACCAAGCTTCTAAACAAAGAAATTTTTTAATATCTTAGACAAAATATGGGTGTAACTTCTTCCTCAAAAGGGGGATAAATTTGTTGATTTCAACTAAGAAGTAGGGGGAGTTTAAGGAAAGAGTATGCATAAGCTTAGGTGGAGTATATGTCCTTTATAATTAATTTCAAAGAGGGAGAATATGTAGACATCGAGAGAAGAAAAATCAATAAGTAAATAGATGAATTCCAGTCAACAAGTAGAAAGGGGAATCTATCCCAATATCATCATTGAATAGCACATGTCTAGTGGTGTTGTAGTCAATGCCAAATGGGGAGATAGTTGTGCATATGTTGTCATTGATGTCAAATGTAGTTTCATTAATTTCAAAGGCAGACATAAATGCATGGGAAGAATAAGGAGAAATCTTGGAACAACCATCTACAAAAGCTTGTATTAAAAAAAAGATATAATTATTTATACACTTTACCCAAAGAAAATGAATAAATTGAGCCAAGATCACAATGTAACTTAAGCATGAGCGTGAAAATTGATATGTAGGTTGTAACCCTGTACCAAAATTCCCTGCATACGAATTCTAAAAAAATAAAAAAACAATGGCGAGAAAATAAAACATAAAATAGATATACACAGAGATTTTCCCCTAGATCCCAAAACCGGGACTACCAAATTGAGTTTTAATTATTTTCCTTTCAACGTTACAATACATATATATACATGTTGAATCATTCATAAACCCCAATCCATTAACCCTGGATTAGAACATAATCATAGTTCCCCTGACTAAATCTACGAAATACCATGGGAAGAAAACCATCATGCCCAAAACCATGTGCAAAACCATAGGTAGGACCACCTAACTGATATACGATCCCAAAAGAAATTTCTCAAGGTGTTGCCCTGGACCCCATGCAGAGGAGCTACTGTCCCCTTGCTATGCTCGGTGTAGAAAACAAGGGTGGCCATTGCCCCCCCACGTGTGCGACTAGACATGGACATAATATAACACACACCCAACATTCACCCACTTGTTGTTTTCTCATCCACATAGGGGGCCACAGGAGAGCTTAGTCATTGGTCCAACCCTGTAATGCCCATTGTTTCTCTACACCAAGAAAACTTCTTAGTGCTCATAGACTTAGTCAATGCATCTACAACATTCATCAAAGTGTACATCTTTACCAACAACGCTCTTTTGTCCTCAATCATATCCCTCACAAAGTAATATTGAACATCAATGTGCTTTGTATTTGAATGATAAGCAAGGTTCTTTGCCAAGAAAATTGTACTTTGGTTGTCACAGTCTATCCTTATAGCTTGTTGTACTAACCCCATACTTGAAAACAATATTTGCAACCAAACTACTTCCTTGCTTGCATGAGTGGCTACAATGTATTCTACCTCTGTAGATGAAAGTGCCACTACAAAATGTCTCTTGCTCATCCAACTGGGTGCACCTCTAAATAGGTTAAATACATACCCACTTGTAGATCTTCTCTTATCTAGATCTCCATCCCAATCTGCTGCAACAAAGCCACAAATGTCCAAAAATTTGTCCAATCCTAGTCTTCCTTGGTAACACAAACCATAATCACTAGTGCCACACAAATACTTGAAAACCCATTTCAATGTTGTCCAACGCTCCTTCCCTATTTTTGACATAAACCTACTCAATACTCCCATTGAATGTGCAATGTATCGTCCAGTACATATTACTGCATATATCAGGGTACTGACTACACTCGCATATGGAACATGGGACATGTTGTCTTCCTCTTGTGTCTTGGGACACTATTCAGCAGGTAACTTTACATCTATAGGAATAGGAACCTTCACCGGTTTACTATCCTGCATATTAAACTTCTGCAGTATTGTCTCGACATACTTCCTCTAGTTTGACCAAAGCTTCCTCTTTGCCCGTTCTCGTTTAATTTTCATGCCCAAAATATAGTTTGCAACACCAAGATCGCTCATGTCAAATTTGGAGGACAATTGTGTCTTCAAATCTTGTATTTATTTTTATTTCCAATTAGCAACATATCATCCACATATAAGACCAAATAAATAACATGGTCACCAATTAATTTAAAATATACACATTGATACGCTTTTCTTCTGGTGAAGCCAAGTCCCTGTATATATGTATCAAATTTCTGATACCACATCCTTAGTGACTTTTTTAACCCATATAGAGACTTTTTTAACCCGACACTAGTTCTTTCTTTCCCTTCACCGCAAAGCCTTCAAGTTTCTCCATGTATATCTCTTCTTCCAGATCCTCATGAAGACATTTTGTCTTCACATCCATCTATTCTACCTCAAAATCAAAAGCAACAGAAACAAATAAAAGTAATCTAATAAAATAAACCTTGGAAACAAGAGAAAAAAATATCACCAAAAGCAATACCTGACACCTGGGAATAACCTTTTTCTACCAACCGATATTTGTATTTCTCCACCTTTCCTTTTGCATTCATCTTCTTCTTAAACACTCATTTTCTTCCAATGGGTTTCCTTTCAGCCGGCAACTCCACCGAACCCTAAGCCTCATTTTTGTCCAAAGATGCCATTTCATCAACCATGGCCTCTTTCCAAAGTTTTCCATCCTCTGAATATATTGCCTCCCTGACAATTTTGTGATCATCATTAGTAATAGATAAAGAAAATTTTGAACAGAAAGTAGATGGACTATACCTTTATGGCTACCTTCTTTCTCGAATTGATCTTCTCACAGCTGGAGTTTGTGGCTATTCATCTTCTAATTCATGTTCTATTGTAGATTATGATTCTTCCTCCTTTAGCTCAAACTCTATCTTCTTGGGTTCCTTTGGTAGTACATCATGTTTAATAACATATTTCACCTCTCTAAACACCACATCTTGGTTGTACACAAATTTCCGTGTTTCTAGGTTCCAAAGATTATAACCTGTTAAACCATCCTTATACCCAATAAACATGCACCTTTCATATTTACTATCCAACTTGATTCTTTTCTCCTTTGGAACATGTAGATATGTATCACAACCAAATATCATTAGATGTGAAAGAGAGGGTTTCTTACTAGTCCATACCTCATGTGGATTCTTATCCTCAGATGTTGATGAAGGTTATTTATTAACCAGGTAACATGCAGTCTCCACCACCTCTGCCCAGAATTCCTATCCTAACCCGACACCACTGAGCATGCTTCTTACCTTTTCCATCAACATCATGTTCATTCTTTCTGCAACTATGTTTTGTTGAGGTATGTATGGAGTAGTATTCTATCGCGTATGCCACACTTCTTATAGAACTCTTCAAATTCCTTCTTGCATAACTCTCCACCATTATCTGTCCCCAACACCTTTATCTTTTTGTTTGTCTGGTTTTCCACTAGAGCCTTAAATTCATTAAACCTATCAAAGACTTCAGATTTCTTCCTGAGGAAATATATCCATGTATTCCTTGAGAAGTCATCTGTAAATGATACATAGTACACAGACTTACCTAGTGATGGAACCAACACAGGTCGAAACACATCATTGTGGACAAGCTCTAATATCCCTTTTGCCCTCTTAGCACCAGAGGAGAAATTCACCTCATTCTGCTTCGCATATACACAATGTTCACAAAAATTGAAATCGAGGAAAAATTAGACATACCTTCTACTATACCATTACCATGAAGTATCTGAAGGCCTTTCTCTCCAATATGTCCAAGCCTTTGATGCCATAACATGGTCTTTTCTCCAGAGACCACTAGATTTTCTGCTCCACTTTCAGGAACCACAAAACTGTTGCACCCATCAATAACAATACTACCCAAAAGCTTGTACATAGTTCTAACCCGAACCCCCTGCATCAATACTAGTGCTCCCCGAACCATCTTGAAGGTATCTTTCTCAACACTATTTTTGCACCCACATCATCCATATTTCTTACAAAAGTCATATTTCTAAACAATGCAGGAATATGCAAAACACCCAGAAGCATTCTAATCCTTCCATCTTGCAACTTCATCTTGACTTTTCCGTGTCCAACGATTCTAGCCTTCATATCATCCCCTAAGAAAACATCACAACCATCATATTTCTCATACTCACAGAACAACTCCCTATGGGGTGTGAAGTGAAGGGATGCACCTGAGTCAATCAACCATGCCTCATGATCTACATGCATACTTGAAGAAGAAGCCATGTACACCTCCCCACCTTCATCTCAGGTACTTTTCACCTCTGCAGAAGGAGCATCATCATATATCTTTCCTTTCTTAGGAGCTTTAAATCTACAGCCCTTTTTGAAGTCCCCTTCCTTTCCGCATTTCCAACACATCTTTATAGGTATTCCTGGAGCTTTAGATCTCCCTCTAAATTTAGATTTCTCACTCGAGAACTTACTTTTGTTTCTATTCTGGGATTTTCCTCATACAGATAAGGCATATTCATTCTATCTCTCCATACTTTTGTGTCTCATCTCCTTCGACAGCAAGGATGGGGTTATTTCATCAAACTTCAAGGTAGTTGTATTGCTACCTATTGCAAAAACCAGACTATCCCACGAATTTTGTAGATAACATAATAAACTGATGCACTTATCTTCATCCAAAATTTTAGTATCAATAGATAAAAATTGGCTTACCACAATATTAAAGGTGTTCATATGCTTTGTCACCAAGTCTCCATCCTTCATCCTCAAGTTATACAACTTTTTCTGTGCAAACAATCTGTTCACTACAGACTTAGATTAGTACAAAGTCCCTAACTTGACCCTTAAATCCTTCATTGTAGCTTCCCATGATACATTTAAAAATACTAAATCTGAGATACACAACTGTATTGTTCTCTTTGCCTTCTGATCCAACTTGGGCCAGTATTTTGCTAACATTGTTGTTGGTTTAGTAAACCGAATCTACAACGATCCAATGATCTTTATCCACCAGCAGATCCTCCATATTAAGCATCCACAACCCAAAAATATGACCATTAAATTTCTCAATCTCTATCTTTCCACTGCTCACCATCTTCTTTCACTGCAAGAATCGATCCCACAAATCTCCCACTGAACATGGTCTACCATAGGCCCGAGAAAAACCCCTCAGAAGCAAAGGCATCCCCTTGAATCTAAAACAACTCTAATACCAAATGTAGGTTTTAACCCTGTACATAAATTACTTGCATACAAATTCTAAAACCAGAAAATAAACAATGGCAAGAAAATAAAACATAGAACAGATATACATAGATATTTTCCCTTGGATCCTAAAACCGAGACTACCATATTTATTTTTCATTATTTTCCTTTCAATGTTACAATACATATATATACATGCCGACACATTCATAAACACCAATCCATTAACCCTAGATTATAGCATAATCGTAGTTCTTTTGACCATATCTACAAAATACAATGGGCAGAAAACCATCATGCCCAAAACCATGTGCAAAACCATAGGTACGTCCACCCAACTAATATAGGGTCCAAAAAAAGAATTCCTGAGGCGTTGCCCCAGACCCCGTGCAGGGGGCCTACCACCCCCATGAAATCCCCCGACAGGGGGGGCTGTGCTCGGCACAACGAATAAGGGGGACTTCCACCCCCCCACATGTGCAACTAGTCATGGAAAGAATATAACACACACCCAACACAATCTATGGAATGTGTAATATAACGACAGAGAAACAAGTGTATAACCCCCCTTGCCTCCCACAATACTCACAACTAATATAACATCTCTCATTAAATATCAATGACTAATATCTATTGTGGGCCCCCCTACCCCAAAACCCAAAATCACTGAAGGGGGGGCTGAAATACCATGGGAGGATTAAAGTTGTTTTGTCTCGACTTGGCCACATGATGTAACAAATGGTCCTAGAGACATACAAGTAGCCACAACAAATAGAATCAAGGCTGAAGAAACTCAGAACAGTGACATGGCATGAAAACTAGACAAACACGTGGTAGCGTGAAGTGGCAGTATAGGTGGAAACAAGTGGTAAATTTATGATGTGGAAGTGGCGGGTGGTACTGACGTAGAGGTGATGTGGCATGAAAAGTGTCTTAGTGATGATATGACAAAGTGGTTATATGGCACTAGGTGGAAGCGCTATGTTGTACAAAAATAAATCAATAAGACAAAAGAGGGAACCCCTTCCCCCCTTGTTAAAGTTTAGAAAGTCGGGTGTCCCTGAAGTGACGTCTTTTTCATCAGATTTTATTGGTGCATGGGATGACTTTGCATGCTCCAAAAAGGTGGTGGATGTTTAATTGCATATAAGGAAAAAAGGAGGACCACCCCCCCTTTGTTAAAGTTTGGATAGTCTTGGGGCTGGGGGAGGGGCTCAACAGTAAAAGATAATTGCCATCAATTTTAATTGGATTAGTTGGCATGTTTTAGAATTTAGTCATTATTTGAAACTGGTAAAATTGCATAGGTTCAGGCCTAAACACCCTTGGGGCTTAAGCACTCAATCCAAACACTTGGTCATAAGGGATGATGATAAAGCCCTAAGATGGATAAGCCCTGGATTTAGATTTATTGGAACGTGGTCATGTTGCAAGGTTTCATGGATATAAAATTAAGCTCTCAAGGATCTAAGGTGTTATGAAAAATAAGAAACATATGAGTCATCCAAACTGGATTTATAGCAATGAAAATGAAAATAATAATTCAGTTTTTTGGATTGTGTGTTGGCCCTGCCATGAGTTTGTTAATATAGCTAAGTATAAATAAGCTAGAGAAAGCAATTTGAAGAGGTGTATTGGTTGATATGGGGGTGCTTTAATAGCATATTCAGCAATCACATTGTAGGTTTTAACCCTATACATAAATTACCTGCATACGAATTCTAAAAATAGAAAATAAACAATGGCGAGAGCATAAAACATAAACATATATACAAAGAGATTTTCCCTGGATCCTAAAATCGAGCCTACCAGATTGATTTTTCATTATCTTCCTTTCAAATGTTACAATATATATATATATATATATTATATATATAATATATATATTATATATATATATATATTATATATTATATATATATATATATAGATATAGATATAGATATACATGTCGAAGCATCCATTAACCCTATATTAGACCATAACTATACTTCCCTTAACCAGATCTATGAAATACCATGGACAGAAAACCATCATGACCAAAACCATGTACGAAATCCATGCACAAAACCATAGGTAGGTCTAACCACCTAATATAGGGTCCAAAAAAAAATTCCCAGGACCCTGCCCCAGACCCTGTGTGGGGGCCCCCCCTGTGACCCCCCGATGCAATGTGGGGTAGTCATGGAAAGAATATAACACAACCCAACACATATGTCTACCTTGGTTGCACAAATAGTGAAAAAGGTAGAGAAGTGAAAATAAGTTCTATGTGACTTAGAGTAGAATAAGAATAAGAAATGAATTCTATGGAAGACGTGTGATCACGAAAGATACCAGAGAATATAAGTGTAGAATAAAGGAGCAACATATGAGGACTGTAGATAAGATAGAGTTGAAGATAAATATGAGGGATTGATATGTATAAGCAGAGAAGAACTCGAGGAGAGACAAATTGAATAAGAAATCAAGAAAGTTGTATAAACAAGAACACTTTTTATCTGAGTTTGAAAATGCTATGAAAAAGGATCTAACATATAACTTAGGTTGGTGCTTTCATTTCTCAAGGGATCGGTGTCTCCTTCTAGTTGGTGCTAGTAAATCAATGTAACAATAGGTTGGTTCCTACAAGATAATGCAATAATAAAAGATTTTTCTTATATTATATATATATGGTATTTTCTATGTTGTTGATATGATTGATATAATATGTGCATTGACGAGTTTTGATTGGTTAAGATTTTCCATTATTCTAATTCACCCTACCTCTTAGTATAATCATATTTCCAACATTATATAGCTATAACTTGAGTTAGGTTTAGAGTTTCAAACCTGTTTTGGAGACTCCATCATGTTTTTAAAAGTCTATAACAAATATCCATGTGTTATTAAACTCCAATATCCAAATTATGGTGAGCTAGCATGGTCACCACTTGAAAATATGGGGAACATTATGGTGGCAGAAATATCTCAATAAAAATAACAACTTCTATCCTAGATATGGAAAGAATACTACAACCTTCAACCATCACAAGTCACAAAATGGTGTTTATAGCTCCAATAGTTCACTAAGAGTTGAAGACCCAAAATTTGATAGAAGTCAACACCTTCTCCTAGATGTCCCAAATTATAGTCTCCCTTGGTCTACAACATTAATTGATTGTTATGGTACTTATGTAGATCCATTTTGGATCAGGTAAATGGATAGGCATTTACACACTATAAATATACTTCTATGGACTATGTTGTAGGCTTATGACAGTGAGCTCAAAGTTATATAAATATCAATGTTTGAATATAATATATGAATTGGTGAATGATGGATGTAAAGAACATTAGTGGGGGTGTGATTCCATCGAACGGGAAGAGAAAAATAGGATGGAAATGTAATATTTTATAATAAAGTGTCAACCTGATATCTCATATATTTTTCATCATTTTCCTTGAATGAGTCCATCCACCTCCATTGAATTATAACACCAATCATGAATATATGTATTGGTTGGTGAGGAGCCTACCTTGTGTAGTTATGGAAGCATGGGCGACATATAATCATTATGGGGAAATATAAAAGAAATTCATTCTCCTACCCTATTGGAAATCATTCCCTCATTCTCATTCTCATGTTTATTCTATTATTTTCTCATGGCACACTCTCTTATTTTTCTCATGAGTAAAATCTAAAAATGATCAACAATTGCATTTTGAAAGAAGAATTTTCATACTTAGGGAGAGATAGAGATGTTATAGATGAGAATTGAGTTTGGGAAAGTATAAAATCTTCATCTAATGGCTATTTCTTCTCATTCATTACTTGAGAGCCAAGTTTTATTCTTCCTAGTTACTCCAAAAAATATTTCAACATATTGGACTCTTTCTACATGCATTGAGCAGTATTCAAAAGAAACACTCATTTAGGGACTATTGAGAAAACAAGGGGAAGGTCTTCCTTGAGTTATGTAGTGAAGTGGATTGAGTTCCATAGGTGTTCAATGGTTGAATGAGATTTCCAGATTATTTTGTAGTGAGTATATTAGTTGAGACATGAGAGCGATTGGATAAAGTTGAGTGAGATGTAAGCCTACAACTAGATTCCTTCACCTTTGTGGGCTCATAGCATGGCATAGATCCGACATCTACATTGGAAGCCTATTATTGAGTGGTAAATTGCTCATATGTAGATAATTTCTTGAACCATTCTAGGCTAAGTAAAAATGTTTCATCTTTATTTATATCCCTACAATTCATTTCCATTTTTTGCATGAAAACACAATTATTATGCATGTTGCTTGTGTGATAGTGTTTAACTAGGAACATCGAAATTTGTTGATATGAGTCCTATTATACCATGTAGGTTTATGATCTAGGTGGATATTGGTGTCCACCTGCCTATTCCACTTAGACCCCCACCATTGTTTCTTTTAGTTTCCTTAATTGTAGCACAATTTACTAATTTTGGTAGTATTTCGGGTCCTAAACTTTTAGATTCGTTTTGAGGCCCTAAACAATGTTTTTTGGAAAACGAGTGAACGCAATAATTGTTAGGGTTTTTCAATCAAAAGTTGCAATCCTCAGATATATATTTCTAATGAGGTATTGTATGCATCAAAATAATATCGTATGCCAAAGTTACGACCCCGGGAAGTTGATGTACCAATTTACCCTAACGAGACCTGTTAGCCCTAAGGCGCAATGCTACTATTTTGAAGACTAAAGGAGGGAAATGGTCTATTCTGCTACCATGAAGAAGTTCCCATACGGTCCATCACCTCACTTTTCTCACTCATCCACTCCTATCCATGTTCACTCATGTCCTAACCCAACCCTCACATCATAACAAATCATGCACTAATGCGCAAAAGCCCCGAAACCTTACCTTTCCATCCATATGCGCTCCTTTGCACATTTCTCGAGGTTGCCCCATACCTTCGTGTCCTCTACCATCAATCTTCCCACTGATCTGACGGTCCACACTTTATCCGACCGACGTTATATGCTCACTCGCTTCAACCAATAACCACCGTTAGATCATTTCCACCAGATCTAATGGCTATCGCGCATATAGCTCGGGCAACAAGCGAGAGGGATACCTACCCGATAAGGTGGTTTTCTCTCTCTCCTCCACTGTTACGTGGCGCCCGATGAATGGAATCGGGCGGGCTCTGACCTTTACCACTTACCGCCCGATGACCACTCGATATAAACCATTTCTGCTTGATTAAACCGCTCTTGGGCGTTACCCTTTGAGCACCTCCTCCGCATGATAATGGTTCAATATACCCATCTAAGATCTGACGGCTCAAACTTATTCCGCTCCCGCCACCACTTCAATCCTCTGGTGATTGATCTCCACCGCTCATTCCTCCCAATCCAACAGCCCACGTACCCCTCTTCCCATCAGTCACTCGGGGAAGAAATTTGTTGGCTTTGTCAGTGTTTTTGACAATCGAAAAGTTGAACTGAAATAAAAGAATGCATGGCCGAAAGGGGAAAAAACAATAGCATGATGCAGCCGAACCAACAGAAATGATCATGGAACATCGCTGGCACGAGCGAACCACCGACAGTGCGGCGGAATTACCAAAATTTGATTACCGAGTTTGTTAGAAACAGAGCTCTCTGAGCTCATGTTTGCCTAGTTATGGCATCAAGTAGTTAGAAGACAGAGGGATAGATTAAGACATCTCGAGCCTCAGAGAGTTCAAGAGTATTGTAAAAGGCCTATTAATGGCTGAAAGTTAGATGGAATAGAGGTCCAACGTTTGGAGATTGTGGAGACTCTGTTCCGCCCAGCATCTCATCTTCATTCCAGTAATACAAGATTCTTCTGTTGTTACATGTTCAACCGTCATCTTCTCCTCTGTTCTAAGCTTGCACTTAAATAGGTTATTCATGTTTTCTTCTATGTCTAATGCCAAATAATTTTCATCTTATCTCTGTGTTGATAAATTAGATTTGCAAGCTTCATTTACTTTCTGTAGCTAGCCATTCATATGTGTTTATGTATGTATCTACTCGTACAACCAGGATTCTCCATCTATTCATTGAATCTATAAACTATTGAGCATTACTAGTCGAAAGCCTTGTTAAGCTAAGGGTGCTTATGCATGTCTTGAGTGAAAGCAGAGTTGAAACAGTCATCTGACTTGATCCAAACCCCAATCCATTCCAATAGTTTATAGAACGATATTGAAGGGTTATATGTTATCGGGCATATCTGAGCTACAACCTAGGAGAGTTTATTGGAGTGCTAACAGGATCCACATACTTTTGGTGCTTCATCTCCCAGGGTTAGGTTTTTGGATATTTAGGGTTTTCCATTGTTTCTCAATAATAAATAGGCCTTTGAACCTCATTATAACACAGTTCAAAAGGCATGTAGTTTCCACATCTCTTCTCAAAGATAAGATACCATCGCTTGAGCTAGTTTATTTCCATTCTGCATGTAAACAATTTTCAGTACTTTGTTATTAAAGAATTAAAGTTTTGATTTTGCTATATCTCTGTGTTTATGTTTATATCTATATTTCATTTTATTTCTTCATAAATATGGATTAGTGGTATCAAATAATTCTTCTTTGTCTTTATTTTTCTGTGCATGTCCCCAACAAGGTTGGGGTATAAGGAATTGGGACTTGAAATGGTTGAGCCTCTACAAGACTGTCACCGCTAACACCGATGACCTCCCATGGTAGAAGAAAAGAAATACAAGGGAGTATGAGATCCTATCAAATTATTTCTCAAAGAAGCCCTCGAGCGGAAAAGGAACGAGATGATGGAAAAATTTTCCTGGATCCTTCAGCGGATGCCCACTGGTGATGCGTCTTCATCCAACAATCACTTGAAGGGCACCGCCCCCTTCAAGGTACAAGTAAATTTTGATATCCCTATATTTGAAGGTCAAATAGATGCATATGTTGTAGATAAATGGTTGAATCTGTTGGAAGGTTATTTTTCACTCCATAGTTTCTCCGATATGGAGAATATTAATTTTTCACTACTTAAGGTTGCCCCCCATGTCAAGGACTAGTGGGAAACTTATTGTAAGAAAAGGGTCGAGGAACCCTCTCTGTTTACAACCACCCCCTCTTGGAACTCTTTCTGAGATGTTTTCAAGGAACAATATTACCCCGTGGGGAGATATGAGGACAAGTACATACATTGGACCACACAATGACAATAAAGGGACCAAGATGTGCATGAGATCACAAATATTTTTCATACTCTACTCACAAAGTTGGGTATCAAAGACTCTAAGCAGCATCTGATACTCAAGTACCATGGTTTTCTGCAAAAATACATTTAGGAATAAATGGAGTTCTTGGACATCCACTCGCTTGGTATAGTATACCAATATGTTGCAAAGATTGAACAAAAAATTAAACAAAAGAGGAGTGACTTTGGATCTTTGAACCAGAAGCAGGGCAAGAGTGCTCCCAAACCATAAAACAAAGGACAAAGCTAAGGTGGAGTGAACTAGCAAAACCCATCGAAGTTGCAAGCAAAGAATGGAACCACAAAGACAAACAAGGATGTAAAAAACTGGTGTGAGTTCCATAAGATCCCCACTCACAACACAAATGAGAGTCACGCCAAGTTGTCATTGGTGGTAGAGAGGAAAGCTTCAGATTCTAATCCATGTTCTAATTCTCAACCAAGACCTGACAAAGGGAATGACAAGGGGAAGTAGATTATTGACATAAAATATAGTGCCACCGTTGCCGCCACCAAGGTCCAAAATATTGAGCCTAAAATTCCAGAGGAGGG
>APFE030211898.1:7432-9932 GCA_000404065.3 Pinus taeda
TGCCCCCTCGAAGAGGCTGAATTCTAAAGCGTTGATCTATCTTTTCTATCTTTTCTTGAGCTGGTTTCATAACAGGCTGTGCATATGATTGAGTGTTGAAAACTTCAGCCATATTTGATTGTGTATTTTTCCGTGGTCTCTTAGCAATAAAATAAAGAGGTTCTACTTGATTTGGCATTACTTTATCCTGATAGACATATTTAAGACTCGTTATTGAAGGACATTCCTTTGTATCATGATTTTCTGCAAATATAACATAGGTTTCTACAATTTTTAAGTCAAGGGGGCATTCTCTCAAGGCGTGCTTCTTTCTACATTTTGGAAAAAAGATAGATAATGAAAAGATTTCAGACTTTTGCTTCTTTTGTATTTTAAGCGTGTCTATTTGTTCACTAAGACTCCCCAAAACATATGTTTTGGAATTGTCAAGCAAATTGTCGATTTCAACCCTACTTACTATCCCAACTGCAGATTTATTAATCCTAGACATAACATGATCTCTTGGATTTTTGTAGTTCTTGTCTTTCCTCTTGAAATATGTATGCATAACTCACAAATATCTCGAAATGATAACTCAAACATATCTCCTTTATCCATCAAATTGAGAAGATCTATCCACTCAACTCTGATAGATTTTAGCAGGAGAAATTTCAAGATTTCTTCATCTAGAGTATGCATTTTAGCCCTTTTTACATTATAAGTAAATATTTCAAGGAAATATTAAAGATTCTCGTCTTCTTTTTGCATCATTTTGAAGACTTCGTCTTTAAGGTTATGGGGTATGCAATAATCCTTGTATTTTTCTAAGAAAAAAAAAATCATTTCTTCCCATGTTCTTATAGTATGTTTTCCTAAGCCCATAAACCATTTTAATGTTGCATCTTTAAGAATGGCTGGAAACAATTTCAACTTTTGAGTATCAAGCAAGTAGTCATAGGATCTACACAATAATTCAAACTCAAAGAGAAATGTTTCAGGATCCTCATTTATTAATCCATGGAAATTGGGGAGGATAAAGGTTGAGATATTTTTCATTGTGACTTTGGTATCTTCATCAAAGATGGGAAATCCAAAAGGTTCTGGATCTCCTCTACTAACTCCTCTTCCTCTTCCTCCACCTCCTCTATTTCCTCCTCTTCCACTTCCAATCCTATGTTCACCATTCACGTTATGTACTTCTCCTCCTGCTTCTCCTTCCATTGTAGATTCCTCCAAGCTAATATAAGAATCCAAAATTGGATTTTCTAGTTCCTCCTCTGATTATTTTATCAGTCGAATGTTAAAATAGGTTTCTTATTCTTCTTCACTAGGGATTTCCAGTTCTTGTCTGATAAGTTGTTCTCTAGTTGAAGATAGAAACATTACTTATTCTATTGGGGATGTAGGATCTTCTTCTTCTACTACAACTTGAGTAGAGGGATTTGGTGAATATTTAGGTTGGTGAATATTTAGGTATGGTACTACGAAGTCTTGGTGGGGTGAGTGGTGATGTTGGAATCAAACTCCTACCTCTACTTATGAATATACCTCTAGAATTTCTTTTCCTATGCATAAATATTTTTTATCACTTTTTTTTTATGAAAAGTAAAAGACTCCTATATACATTTCCCCAGAAATGGCACCAAAATGTTTGGTAATTTAATTTATGTTAAATTACTACATAAATTATCGACGAGGGCTTGTAAATTGATGAATTGTATGTGCTAGAATTCCTTATAGTGTAAGCAATTCGTAAATTAAATTGAGATATCTTTATGCACATATGCTACTTAAAATTTATTAAAACAACTATCACTCTTGCATAAAGTAAAGGTGTCATACTTAACAGAAATGAAGCTAAGTTTATCACACTTTCTTGAAAAAACTATCACATTTGCAAAATGATACTAATATTATCACACTTGCTTAAAAGAAATGTCACACTAGAATTATCACACTTGCTCAAAAAAAAGTCACACTTGCAGAAATAAGGTTACTCTAAAATAAAAGACTAAATAATCAAACCCAGACTACTTTCAAAAGAAAAGGAAATTAATCTAAAATATCACACTTAATATAAATAGAAATCTTCTTCACTCAAATGGAACTTAAACTCTATTTCAAATCTTAAAACATTTCAATTCAGTCTATGAATTCTTATGTGAATAAGAGATCTTGATCTATTTTATCCATCCTATAGAAAATTGATTAAACACAATACTCTTTTACGAACTCTGTTATCATTGTCAAAATCATTCATCAACAATCAAAACTAAAAGGTTAGATAAAATAATTGAAAGCAATATAAAATGCAAAACTGAATTTTGTCTAAAAATAAGACCTTAAAACTCGAGGGAGGCCTCCTATGAGTTGTAAGTATGCATGATTACTCAAAAACTAAATACACATCAAGACAATTTCTCATGAGAATGATCAAACTTTCCCTTATAAATGCAAATAGAGTTTCAAAAGCAATATTTAGGTTTGTCATTTATCATGCCGAGAGGTAGATTTATAACGT
>APFE030211898.1:14932-25329 GCA_000404065.3 Pinus taeda
AGGATGATGTGGACATGGAGGGTGAGCACCTATACCCATACGAATAAATAAATAAATATATACATATGTGTGTGAGTGTGTGTGTAGACCATAGAAAGTACATATATATTTGTGTGTTTGTTTTTACCATAAAAAGGATGGAAAACTATGTGGATTTGCCACTTGGGGGGTGACATGGTAGATGATTAGGTTAGCCACATGGGGGGGGGGGGGGGTGCACATGGCACTATTTGATAGGTTAGCTTTAAATGACCATATCTTTTGATCTAAATGTCGGATCAGGGAAAAATTTATATCGTTAGAAATGTCTCAACAAGACAAACATAAAGGAATGATCTATTTTGGGTTTTTAAGAAGTAAAAAAGGCAGAAAAAGTTAAACCCCATTTCCATTGTTGGACCTTGGAGATTGGGTCAACATAGTAACTTACTCCTTCTAACCTTAGTGAGGATTGGGGTTAATGGGGGACATTTTAAAGAGTGGTATTAGAGCTTCCAGGTTCAAGACTTGGACTAGAAGGGAACCATCACAAAAGTAGCAAGCGAAAGTTTGACACTAGACTGTGGGAGATCCAGTGACCCTTAAAGCCTCGTGTTGAGCGTTAGAAATCTAGATATTTATGTATTTATTATGTTCTTTTCTTGGTATATCTCATTGTGATATTTTCATTTCACATAGTCTAGATGAATTATATAGTTTACTAATGTTAATGCACTAATTGAGGTGTAGTGTTGCAATGTAACAACCCTGGTGACAATTCCATGCAATAAAATTTAATAAAGGACAAATAATAACGATGGTTATAGGACACTTATTCCAAGCTAAATGTTGGAAAAAACATCCTAGTTTGGGTGTTCATTTGGTATATTACGGCTAACACAAAGG
The DNA here is from genome assembly GCA_000404065.3 of Pinus taeda. NCBI lineage: Eukaryota > Viridiplantae > Streptophyta > Pinopsida > Pinales > Pinaceae > Pinus > Pinus taeda. Next base: position 15,818 of record APFE030211898.1, read on the forward strand.
CATAGGCGTTGGAAAGGCATCAGGCATTAATTGATATTTTATTTATGAAAATAATGGAAATTAGGAGAAAGGAAGGTGAAAGGTCACAAGTTGCATGTGAGGAGCAAAATGAAGGAAAATAATGGAAAGTTGAAGAAAATAGAGGCCTTATTAATATAAAGGCTTATGAATATTATTTGGTACATTTTTTTGGTTCATCTTTGGATCTCTCTCTCTATTCTCTTTCTCTATCACACTCTTGGACACTTAGATATTTCTTGGAGCACTTCAACATTGGATCAATACAAATAAAGAATGTAAAGGAAAGCAAGGATCAAGCAGCTACAATGGGATTATTTGCAGGTATCGATTTGCATGTGTGATTTCCTTACTAGTTTTCGCATGCATGGTTAGGTATGTATGTTCTTGGTTCTCCTGTTGTCATTGGCATGACTTTTTCCAAGTGGGACAATGTCCTTCAACCTTGTCTTGCCATTTCAGGATAGCCATGGTGTGATGGGTTCTCATGTTTTTTGTTGAGCTGGATAGCTAGATGGATTCAAAGCTGAGTGAGGTGCTGTCTAAAAGAAATAAAACATGGCTTAGTGATCCATGAATCATACTATGGATTGTGATAAAGCCTTGGCCTAGTAACCCCTGAACGGGAATGTTGGTTGCGGTAAAGCTGGATTTTGTCTCACCTCAGTGGGCCTAGGAATCCTTCGCCGGTGAATGGTAGGATATACGGTAACGCCTAGAGGTGGGTTCCCTCCATAAGTCTTAGTAGTCCTTGGCGAGTGAATGTCAAGATATATGGTAATTCCTCGAGGATGGAGTCTTGGTTAGGGCCTAGTGATCTGGCGTGGATTGCGGTAAAGCCTAGATACTAGGAGACAGGAAAATTCCTCACGGTATAGGTGGATAAATCTGGTGGCATCCATGCTTGTTTAGGTCATAGTGATCTTATGGGGATTGGGGTAAAGCCTGATTCTATTTACGACGGTGGGGTGGTGTGGCCTCAAGAAGCCGTGGTTGGTTTGGGTTATGAGTCCCACATTCATGCTTGGAATATGGCATGGGGGTGATTAGCTCAAAAAAAATATTTGGTTCATCCAATCTATGGTCGGGTGGTTCGTGGAAGTCCCATACCTAGTTGTCTTATGCAGTCATTAATAAGAGTTCCTTTTCATTGGCATTTCATGTGTAAATGTGCTGCTTTATATGTGGATTTTATGGTTGTTATATCCTTGTTATTTATGTTGTTTATACGCTGGTTATGAGTATGTTTTCTGATAGTGATGATGTATGGATGTCATCATGTTTTGATTTGTAAATGGATGATCAATGAATATATGACATATTAGATGATAGTGCGTCTAATGTGATAAGGCATCAATGCTTCTTAGTGATTCATAGATAAGTATGAGACCCCTATTCTCAAATTTGTTGTTGTGACACGTAGAATGCATATTTGTGAGATGTTTAACGAAATGGCTGTCATCGCTAGTACAGTTCCAGTCAAGTCTGTGTTAAAGTATTTTCTTTAGTATCATTGTTTCGATGTTAATTTTCATTTTTGAGGGTTTCATGGAATTCTGGGCAATGGCCTGAGTCATGGCCCTAAAAAACTTGGCACATAATCCAAGGTTGCTTGGTCTAAACTAGCTTAAAATGTCTCAAGTGACTTGCATGCCCTTGTTGCAAGAGAAACTAGAGGGGCTCAGTCGCATGGATTCCCATGTCATGGGAGTGGGTGAGGATTTAGGTCATTAAAATGTTAAGTTTCCTCAAGGGATGGTCATCTGGAAAGGTTGGTTGGCTCCTAGAGGTTCTCTAACATGTGTAGAAGGTAAGGTTGGTTGTGATTTTTTGGTTGCACTTCCTTTACTATACATGGGGAGTTGAGTCAGATCTTGGTAGCTTCACGTCACATCTTTATCCCAGTCGATCGGTTAACTTGGGTAAATGTGGGAGGAGGGTGTTAGAGAGTGGTATCAAAGCATGGTTCACCCCTTGGATTGGATGGACAGTGTGTGTTGGTCATGCATCCATGTCGATTGCATATGTGTTCCCTATGCTTGTGGTATATGTGCTTGTTTCATATGCATGGTGTTGGTCATGGTCATAGTTGTATCACGATGTGAAATTGGATGGTGTGTTGTTGGATTTGGTCATGATTAGTTATGTCAGTTATCCATTGGTTATGCATGTTAGTAATTATATCTTGTTACATATACATTGATATGGTTGCAGTTGTCATGCATGAGGTCATGTTGTGTGGTTGATATGGTCATGCATTGATGACTAGATTATGGTTAGGATGATATCTATATGTTGTTATGATTATGTTTATACATGTATTGTTCAAATCTGGGTCACCTTGAATGCAAAGATATCCTCCCAGAACTATATTGAGGTATGTTTATTACGTTTATATTTTGGTTTAGCTAACATGATATGTTTGCCAGGAAAGAGATCAAAGATGAATAGCAAGATGGTAGACTATAGTTCACGAAATTATCCTTATGGATCAGATGAGGACCATGGTGGTTGGAATTCTTTTGACTTAGCAGACACATTGAGAAGTTTGAAGGTAAAAATAAGGCTAGTTCTATTAATAAGGGTGAGGTGGTGTAGTGTTGGGAAGTCGTGGTTGGTTTTGGTTATAAGTCCCACATTCATGCTTGGAATATGGCACAAGGGTGATTGGATGAAAGAAATATTTGGTTCAGTAAATCTATGGTCGGGTGCTTTGTAGAATTCCCATACTTGGTTAGATTATCCATTCATTAATAAGCATTCCTTCTCCTTTGAATTTCATGTGTAAATATATTGGTTTATATGTGGGTTTTATGGTTGTTATATCCTTGTTATTTCTGTGGTTTATACATTGGTTATGAGTATGTTTTATGACAATGATGATGTATGGATTTCATCGCATTTTGATTTTTAAATGAATGATCAATTAATATATGACCTATTAGATGATAATGCAAGTAATGTGATAAGGTGTCAATGCTTCTTAGTGATTCATAGATAAGTATGAGAATTCATATTTGTGACATGTTTGACAAAATTCCTATCATGGCTAGTAGGAGTCTAGTCAAGTCATCTTTCAATTATTTTCTTAGTATCGTTGTTTCTATGTTACTTTTCATTTCTGAAGGTTTCATGGAGTTTTGGGTAGTGGCCTAAGTCCTCGCCCTGAAAACGTGGCACAAACTCTCAAGTCGCTAGCTCTAAACTAGCTGAAAATGTCCTGAGTCACTTGCATGCCCTTGTTGTGGGATCTACTAGAGGGTCCTAGTTGCATGGACTCCCATGGAATGGGAGTGGGTTAGGCTCTAGTTTAGTAAAATTTTAAGTTTCCTCAGGGGTTGGTCGACTGGAAATATTGGTTATCTCCTAGAGGTTTTGTAACATGTGTAGAAGGTTAGATTGGTTATCTCCTAGAGGTTTTGTAACATGGGGAGTTGAATCAGATCATAGTAGCCTCTTGTCAGATGTTTACCCCAATGGACCAACTTGGGTAAATGTGGGAGGAGGGTGTTACATGCGGCTAGCTATGCACCAGCAAATTTCCATTAGTAAGCCACGATGATGGTGTTTATTATGCAGTTGAAGTTTTTTTAAATATAATAGTTATGTGTTTGTATGAAAGCAAATAAAAGCCACTACGGCTCAAAGAGATGAAGTTTAAGGACCATATGAACAACAAAGGGTGGTACAATTAAGAAATAATAAACCAAGGAAAGAATAGTAAAATTGTGTAGTATAGCTCCAACCAATCACAGGATGGACATGAAGAGGATGGATTAGATGAACTCTGAGGAGGGTCAGGCTCTCCTAATTAGACGTACACATTGAGAAGTTGAGAGCATAAATAAGGATTTGTAAAGTTGAAAATGAGAGTCTTGTCAAAGCGTAAGAAAAGTTGAAGTCAATGTAGTAATACTACAAATCTTATCAGACCTGCAAAGGTAAAGCAAACATGAGTTGGGGATTAGTCATAGAGGCATCCAAATCACATTACAGTAGGAATAAAGAACTCATGGAGAAAATAAATGAATATTTAGAAAGAGTCATCAATTGTCTAGTGAAGACACCATGAATGGAGGTACTCTATTGAGTGCTGCTAAAAATAATTCAAGAACCCATGAGTAGTTGTATGAGACCACTCATAGAAGGCCACATCATTGTTAATATCATCATCATCATCATCATCATCATGGGATAAGAAGGGAAAGTGAGTATATACTATAGGATTTTAAAAAGGCCAAGCTTCCTACCTTTGATGGAAAAATGAGGAGGACAAAGGATGTCGAAGCTTGGCTAATAGGAATGAAGAAGTTTTTTCTGAATCCATTATTATTCAGAGAACATGATAAAAAAGGAAGCCACTTTCGACCTAAGAGTCAAGGCTGATATATGCTGGGGTGTTCTGAAAAATGTAAACGACACAAGGGAAGAAGAATTATCTTGGAAGGAGTTTGAGGAGTATTTCAAAATCAAATATCTATTTGAAAGATACTTCACAACAAGGTGAAGGAGTTCCATGAGCTCATATTGGGACAAATGATAAATAATGAGTACACCACCAAATTCCTAGAGTTGCTAAGGTATGTTCCCTACCTTAAAGAGGAGAAAGTAAAGATTTGGAGGTATGTCATAGGTTTGCCACAATATTTCAAGGATAGAATCAAATTTGATGAGCCCAAGATACTAGAGGATGCAATTAGAAAACTAAATCATTTCTATGAGTAGTCTAGGCATAGGCTTGAATATAAATCAGGTTGGAAATTAAATGGAAATGCCAATTTTAAATGGAAAACGAAAAAGGAAACCAAGGGAGTGAGTGATACCCCTATTAACTAAGAAAACCAACAGAATTCCAATGCTACTTGAAAAACTTATTCTACTCAAGATGAACCCAAACATTATGGGAAGGTACATATAAGTGTTGGAATTGTGGACAAAATCACGTATGGAAATATTTCCCGCACACAAGCACATTGTCATGAGACTGTACCATGTGCAGGAAGATGTAGTCAATGACATGACTGAAAATGTGGCAGATTTACACAACAATGTATGATTGCCAAGTTGATCATCAGGCAACGATTATATAAATGGAAGGCATGCTCTATGACCAAACCATTTTTGTTTTGATTAACCTTGGTTTAAATTTTATTTCCATCGGTCCTTCCATTGTTAATAGATATGAACTAATGAAGAAAGCACACGACAAGTCATGGCTAGTTCAACTAGTCACAAGGACGAAAAGAAGTGTGTACCACTAGATGAAGCCTTATATAATCTAATTAAATTGGATGTAGACAATTGTAAATATCAATGTATTTCCATATGGAGAATATGGCATATTTGTTTGGCATGGACTGGTTATATACGCACCAAACCAAGGTCGATTGTTTTGAGAAGAGCATCGAACTCCTAGATGAAGATGGGAAGCATAGAATATTGTGTGGGAAGAAAAAATCCACTTCATTGATATTAATACTATCCATGCAATCCAAACGAATTCATAGAAAAGGATGCCTTTTGTTTTCTATGAAAATATACAAGAACGCTAAAGTTAATCACAATGTTGAGAATGATGACAGTGATATCCTAAGGAAATTCTATGTTTTACAAAAGTTTTCATATGTATTCCCTAAACAAATTACTAGTTTGCCTCATTGACAACAAGAATTTTCCATCAAACTATTTCCAAAAGCAACTCCAACATCTTAAGCTTCAAATGGAATGAGCACTACAAAATTATTTGAGCTAAAGCTACAACTCAAGGAGATGTTGGACAAGGGCTACATAAGGCCAAGTGTGTCTCCATGGGGAGCACCAATTCTATTTGTTAACAAGGAATGGCATACTCATATTATGCATTGATTATAGGAAACTAAAAAAGGTGACCATCAAGAATATGCATTAATTACCATGGATTGATGATATATTCAATCATTTAAGGGGAGTAGAAGTCTTCTCCAAAATTTATAGGAGGTTAGGTTATTCACGTGCATATAAAATATGAGGATATTCATAAAAAAAACATTTTGAATAAGGTATGGGCATTATAAATCAGTGGTAATGCACCTACGTCCTCTATGTACCTTACTAAACAATGTGTTACACCCCTATTTGGATAAGTTTTTCATAGTTTTTGTTGATGGAATTTTGGTTTATTCAAAGGCCAAGAAGGAGAATGAATAACACCTAGTTGTAGTACTACAATTGCTAAGAGAGAATTAGATTTATGCAAAGCTTAGTAAGTGCAATTTATTTCAGTCACAAATTCATTTCTTGTGACACATTGTCTCAAGAAAGTGGGTAACAGTTGATCCCCAGAAGGTCAAGGCTATCATGGAATGGACAACAAATAGAAATGTGGTTGAAGTTAGGGTCTTAATGGGACCGGTAGACTATTAAAATATATTTATTAAGAATTTCTCCAAGATTGGTTGTCTAATTAATGCTTTTCAGAAGAAAAGAAAAACTAAAAAGGTTCAAATGAGCAGTTGATTATGCTATAAGCTTCAATTAGCTCAATTTGTTATTGGCCAATGCACCACTGTTAACAATACAAGATCTTGAAAATGATTTCATTATATGTACAGTCTCTTGCAAGGAGGTACTTGGTGGAGTCCTAATGCAGGAAGGCCATGTGGTTTGCTATGAATCTTGAAATTTAATGAGCATGAACAAAACTATGTAGCCCATGACTTGGAATTGGTTGTGATCATCAATGCATTTAAGATGTGGATACCCTACTTTCTTCATATAAAATTCACTCTAATGTCTAACCATGCAGAGCTGAATTATTTATTTGAACAACCCAAGTTAAATGTGAGGAAAGTTAGATGGCTTGCCACAGTTGCAAAATTTGACTTTCAAATCAAACATATAAAATTCAAGCAAAAAATAGTGGCTAATGCACTTAGCAGGAAAGTGCATATACATCATGTATGAACTAGAAGTTCCTAGGGAACTAATCTTGATGAAAAGATAAAAAATAATGGACAATAAGATGAAAAGTATCAGCAATTAAAGAAAAAGCTACTTACAAGGCTCCCAAGGAAATGAAGATAAGAACTATTTCCTTATCCAAAAAGGGATGATTAAATTCAAAATCAAAATTGAAGTGTCAAATAACAATGACTTGAAGAAATTCATAGGAAGAAATGTAAGTTTTAAGTGTTTTTTTTTTAAATAAAATATATAAATTTAAAATTTAAAATAATTTTCTACTCTTATGTTTTTAAATTACAATTAAATCTTTTAAATATACAATACATATTTTATTAAAAAACTATATTATATATATAATATATATATATATTAATATATATATATATATATATATATACTACTTACCTTTTCTAAGGTAGTTTAATTAGCAAGTTCCTTGAAAATGAAGTGACTTGTGCCATAAGTTGAGATACATATGTAGGAACTTAGAACTTTTAGGAAAATGTTTTTCTTATAATATATTTTATAAATTGTTTATTTAGACAAAATGTTTTAAATATATGAAAATTTAAAAGAAGAGAAGAAATTGTTAAATTTTCGGTAGCTCGAAAGGTATTTCTAAAAGAGGAAAACCCACAATAAGTTGTTTGTTAGGTGATTCATCCAAGAAGGGGGTTTGGACCAAAAATGGGGTTTAGGACCAAAAGAGAAAATAATAATTTATTATAAGGATCAAAGAAGTGAAAACCCTAGATCTAGAAGTTTTCTGAAGTGACCCAAGGGAAAGTATAAAAGAGGCTTAAGGGAGTGGCCTAAGACACATCAATGACATGAAATTCAATATGTGTGGAGGCTAGAAAGATGTAATCCCTAGAAGAGCCAAGAAACAAGGCTGAGTAGGGTTGTTAAAGGAATTGAGGTTTGTCCATTAGAGAGGCTAAGGATTATGTTGAAGAAGGGTCCATGGCATTTATTCTGCATAAGGAAAGGAGGATTCATGGCATATATTCTAAGCAAGGTAGGCTACAACAAAGATCAAGATCCTAGCCACAACCCACCAAGAATCTAATATGTAAGAAAGAAGTGGCAAGAGTCTAGCCATAAATGTTAATTGACTTGATTTGAGGCAAATCTACAGATCATGTGTCAAGGATTAGTAAGAAGGGTATGTTGGTTAGACTGAGTACCTTAGAGTCTACAACGAGAAGGATAAAGCAAGTGGGAGGCTAGAATGAAGCGTCTCAAAGACTTCAAGCATTGAAACTCATCATATGTGAAGAAAAGGGTTTAAGATGGATAATGTTCTGAGCATAAGCTTGTGGTGAATTTGTGTGTAAAGGTCCATTTAAATTTATGTTGCATTGAGTAAGGTTGAGACCCTTAGATCTAGTGCATAGTGAGGATGTGAGGACTATGGATGTGTTGGAGAGAGTGGTGAATTAGCTCAAGGTTATGTGCAAGCATAAAGGATCAAGACGTGAGGTATACACAAACTATAAAGGATTGGGGTGGTTGCAATAAGGATTGTCCCTGAGGTGGTCGCAGGAGCCTACAATAGGGCCAAGAAACCTCAGTCATATAATTGCGCAGGGCCATGGAACTTCAAGTTGAGGAAAGGCATTGAAGAAGGTATAAGGCATTATTTTCTATGTTGATGATTACAGAGTGATAATGTATTAATGTTTGTCAAATAAGGAGGGTTTGGACAACATGTTTTTTGCCCTATATATAGTCATTATTGATGAAGCAATATGGTTGTAAGTGTTGGTGTATATTGGGACTAATGAACAATGATATTGTAGGAGACAAATCGCTATGAGTAGATCATGTTTTGTAACCAATTTTTAATCGCCTTAATGTTGTAAAGGGAATGTGAGGAGGTTGAAGTTTTAGGTCCCTATGTACAATAATTTGAAGTGGTAAATCATTAATGTGAAGGTAGACTTTTGAATCCCTCTATACAATGACTCTTGGAGAAGCAAGATCACTATGCGAAGACAACATGTTGAGGTCTATGAACAATTCTTTTAATGTGGAAAATCACTTTAAGAAGGCTAAGTAGTTGGGTTGATGTGTGTAAGTGAATATGGAGCAAAAGATGACCTTGTGAGTAGCTGATCCAAGGAGGCAAAGGACATGCAAGGTGTCAAGGAAAAGAAGAGAAGAAAGAGTTGATCTTGATTGGTTACTTTAGCAAGTAATTTATTTGTTTGTTCTTGTCTAGTTCTTTGTGGGAAGATTGCAGATTTGATGGTGCAAATTGCAAGTCCTAATTGTATACTATGTATATTTTTTATATCAGAGACCAAGGCCCATGATTCCTGGTATGGGAGCCCCGTGATTCTTTTATTAATAAATTAATAAAATAGTCGAGCTTTGGACTCAAATTTTTGTGCACTAAATTGATTTCACTATTGTATATCTTTTTTGTGCAAAGTGCTTGGAAGTTGTAGTATTTTAGTGTATTTGTGATCATGTTTTAGACATAGACATGATTCTGAGATGCGAAGGAAAACTCAACAAAAATATATTATATAATAATTATTTTCATA
>APFE030211898.1:25626-47398 GCA_000404065.3 Pinus taeda
TTTTAAATCAATGATTATTAAAAAGGAAATGTCTTACTAAGACACTCATTCATCAAATTTTTACATGGTTTATTAATGGTTATATATATATATATGAAACAATTGGGAAACGTTCATAACATAGTTGTTAAATTAACAATGGGGCCAACCATCATTGGATACTATCTACAAATACAGGTTGAATCATTATTATTATTATTCAAGAAAAATCACACTAATGGTGAGTAGGGGGTAGACGTTTACTCTTGCAAAATGCCTCTGGTCTTGGGCTATGTTTCCTTAACTGACGAAACAACTCTATAGGCCAAATAAAAATGATATTAAATATAAAATATAATTTATTATTATATATATATATATATATATATATATATATATATATTATATATATATATGTATATATTTAAATAAATTAAAATTTGCCAAATCTAAAGAAAAAATATTATCAGATAAATTAAATTTATTACACTCGTAAATGGATGGGTTGTTTATAGTCTTAGAGGGATAAAAAATTACACTTATGAATGAAGTCTCAAAATTATAACCAACAACTAGGAAAAAGCTTATGTAGAATATAATTTGAGTACCAATCTAGAAATGAGAAAACTAATAGTGATAGGAGATTAGCGTATTCATAATTTGTATGATATTGAACACTACATTTTCAAATTTATGCATATCCTCCATCTTGTAATGGATGAGGTATAGTTATAGCACCTTTAAAACAATAAAGTGGTTCCATGTCTTCTAAGAACATAACTGAGTGGTTAATTCAAAATCCAACATGGCTACCAGGAAAAATAGAGTGCAGGCCACATGCTAATGAATAATTACAAACAATAATATGTAACACGATAAACCTCTCCAATTTAGCAAGGATAGGGTGGATATATTTGACCATCCTTAATACACACTCCATTTAATTCGAACATCTCCTAATGAAATCCTTGCCCTAGTTATCATGCATCATGGTGGAATAATGGTGATGTATCTTACTATTATAGGTATTATCACTTTCTAAATTCTATTCCGAATTCCCAAGCATGGTTTTGGTAGATCGTGAAATTTTGATGCAAGTAAATCTCCTTTGACATTGAATGTAATAGTCATTTCAAATAAGAACTATACATATTTTTTCACAGAGATAAAATTCCCATTGGTTCTATCATTTGGAATTTGAATTGGATACTCTAGTTTTGGAAATAGCTTGTAGGTATGGCTTGGGTGATGGTTTCTACAAGAGTGAATATAGAACAAGGCATTTAACATCGATTCATAGGACTATAGTATTCCCTCTTCAATCTATTTTTATATCATTTTTAAATCTTTATCTTTATCTTGACACTTTTACCAAGTAAGAATGAATTTTAATATCAAGGTTGAAATAATTATGGGCATGTTGTTGCAATAAAAAAGAAATTAGATGCATTAGAGTTTGTGGTTTTGAAATTAAATAACTACCAAAACAAAACATATCTGCAATAAGACAAAATGAAGAAAAGAATACAATTTCATTGTTAGGTCCATATAATTGATGTAGGGTTAAACTCTTACGAAAACCCAGAATCGCACTCTTCTCCCCAAACACTCATACATCAAATTCTTCGTATAAAATTCCTGCTTACTGGCAATTTCATACTATCTTGTGGAAGATTAAAATTTCAAAGCAATGATTCAACATACATCATATTCCCACTTCAATTAAATTCTAACCATAATAACACACAATTCGCTTTGGACTTACCACACACACTACTTCATGCTTCAAATCCATTTGACACCGTTTAACACTTTTATGCCCATTTCAAATTCACCCGAACAATTCCCGATCTAGTCGATCCGACCCCTAAGTTAACTTGCAGATAGTCGATCCTTAACTTATTCATAAATTGTGTTGATCGCTCTTACCAACAGAACGTTATGAAAATTCTTGCGCTCAGATCCGCGTCTTCGAGGTTCCTATCTATGAATCACTGCAGCCCTGTCAAAGACATCAATTCACAAACTCAAATCACCTAATCCAATGTTTCGGATCGATTTCCCTTTCACTGTTCAAAAACATTCCAATTCTGGTTGACCTGACAATTTAAAACACTTAGCAAAACAAATAGTTTGATATGCTATCAATCTGACGTTCAACTGCTCTGACTCGATATCATTACCTTTGTGCAATTAAACTGACATTTAACTGCTTTAAATTCAATCTGCCTTATATAATAACAATCAGTGGTCTTTTGAGTCACTACTGCAAACATTACAGTGTTTTGACACTTCTATAATTTCAATGCGATACCATCGGAAGTCATAAATCACCGAAATCTTCTAATACCCAAACTTTCAACCATTATTCAGCGCCGATGCGATATTTCTCTACAGACCCGATCCGATTCAATCAGAAATCGGCTAATTCAAAGTCACCTCCCCATAATCTTCGTGATATCTTTCTGATTCGATATCATGTCAACCCAATCCATAAAATTCCGCTTCTGGATCTATGGTTATATGGCACAATTTGATTTACCTTCCCTCTCTTTAATGCAATCAGTCAGCGGACTTAACAATTTCCCAACCCAATTATAATAGAGTTGAATGATATTCAAAATAGTTTTAATCGATACAAATTCGATTATTTCTGTATCACTTACCTCTTGTAAGTGTGATAAAGTCCTTTCTCAGACTGAAATTGCCCCACCATTTGTGCTTCTGGACGTAGTTCCTTATACCATAATGCCGCTCCTCATCATCTTTTATTGATCGTATGCCAATTTCCGCCGGGATTCAATTTAAGCACTCCATCATACATTTCTCACCTGCTTCCACACATTGTGAACACAGTTCTACAACGTTGCATACACTTTATACAATCTGCAATTACAACCGACCTGATGACAAATAACGCTGCACGTTCTATTTTCTATCATTTTTAACATCACAAAGCATAATTGATATGTTCAAACCACAATTATATTCAAAGAATGAAACAAAGTCTCGCCCTTTCTTCCGCTTCGAAGTTCGTTGAAGTATTTCATGCCATTACGCTGTGTTACGACTTTCCTCAATTACAAACTTCAACAACAACAGGTTGCATTGAACGCAGAATTCTTAAAGGTTAATTAAAACTACGAATCGAACACACTTTAGCGATTTTTACACACAAGAAGGCAATACATCCATTCTCACAAATTCATCGTCTATGGAAACTCAAGACAGTAATAATTTATTCATAACAGAGTAAAAGACAGAGTTTCACTTATAACAATCCTACAAATAATGAAATCTGTATTTTTTTTTTTCTTAGTCTACACAGTCCTCTAATATGATCTTTCGCTCCACCTCCTCACACACACTAACACTGTCGCTCTGCTCTTTTTAAAACAATGGAGATTGCACATATCTAAGTTAACCATCTCCTCCACATTTGGAGGAATAAATTCTACTTTTAGAATTCACATCCTATCCTAATCTAAACAACTAGACTAATTGGCTTGATCTCCATGCAGGGAGGATCATTTGCCATTTATTTCTAATTTTTGTTCAGAATTCAGCCACTCTATTTAATTGAAATTAATACAAGATTAACAACCAAATCTTCCTTCAACTTGTATTAGCCACAACATGTGACCATTCCATCACATTGTTGGCTAGGTCTAGATGCTCCTGCATCAGACTCCCAAAGTTTAAATTAACCATGATCTCCTGATCATGCATTTCTATTTTGCGTCCTCCTGGATCCCATCCTTGATTTGATAGCCTGTTCTTGATTACTGTTGTTGTTGTTTGTCCTTCAAGTCTCTATCCACTATGTGGTAATGCATCACTATCTGCTGCTGTCCTTTCCACATACCTTGCTGCTGTTTTGCTCACTTTAATTTGCAATTCTCCATTCCTTGCTTCAAATATCAGCATACCTTCCATTAATCCAATATGTTCTTCTTGGTTCAGATTGACTTCACATTGCCCTTTTCCTGCATGTAAATCTTCATCAAAATTAATCAACTCAATAAACACAAATGCTTTACCTGGCTTCCTCATCTAAAGATTCAACTTATACAAATATTCTATCTCATCTGGAAGTTCTCTCAAAAGTTCTGTATCATCTTTACTAACTGCGTTGTTCGTAATATTTGTCTTTAATCCTCCTGCACTCTGGCTTTCTTCAATATCAATAATCTTCAATGACTCAGTGTATCCTTTGAATTCAAAAATTCTTTTTCCATCCTCCTTATTCTGCATATGACTATGAGTAGTCATTTCTTCAACAGTCTTCAATAACTGTTTGTCTTTCTTCAAGTTAATGTGACCTGCAAACATACAACAACCTTTAGTTTTCAAAATACAATACCTTCCATTTTCTTTTGATGCTTCAAGCACCAATCCTCCATCATAATTCTTTTGGGTTTCAGCGGATCCTTCTTGTTGTGACCCCATTTCTCTGAGTCTTTCTTTCTTCAATAAATCAATATGAATTTGTTCAAGTTCCCTGAACTCATTCATCAGCTTGCCATTCCGCCTCTGTTGCAATAGCTTCCACTTCACCCTTTTCTTCAGTCTCCATCTGTATCTTCGGTCTTCACTTATCTTTCTTTGTGCTACCAGACCAATTTCTGGTTCTTCATTCTGCTGCCAGCTTCTATACTTCTGTAATTTGATGCCTTTCTCAAATTCACTCTCATGTAGCTGATCATTCATTCCAAATTTCTGGTTACTTCCATATTCATCTTGCTGAATTAATACTTTTGTCTCCTTCATGCTTCTGAGGACATAACTTCCTTGTTGCTCCTGATCTTTCATCTCTCCTTCATATAATCGCTGCTCAATTTCTTTGATTTCAACATCATATTTATTAATGTTTTCTTCTACACCTTTTCCTCCATCAGGTTCTGTAAACTTTTTTTAGGTTCATTGAGTAATCTTTCCAAGAATTCTATCTCCTTGTGAAATCTCTCCAGCAGATCATCAAAATTTCCATTCTCAGCTTTATTCTTTTCTTGGCAATCCTCCTGAGTTAACCTAATTTCTATATCATCATATTGCAAGCATCTTTCATCAATTCCATTAAACAAATTCATTGGTTTACCTTCCTATAGTACCACTATGGAATTTTCATTAGACTACTGATCTATATCAACCTCATCTGACTATTTCATCCCAAACAGAATTTCATCTATGGACTTCTTCTGTTGCAATAGATCAACGCCTTCTTCTTCTAAAAATGATTCATCATCATACTTTACCTCAAGAGCTTCATTTCTGGTTGTGAAAATTTCATCAGGCTATCCATCATCCTCTGCATATCCTGCAAACATACACAAACTGTAAGAATCAAAATGAAAAGGCTTCATTGCCTCATCTGCTTCCTTTGTCAACGTATCTTTGAATTGTCCTAGACTCTGCCAATAGTCCATGAGATCTTCAGCTGACCTCTCATTATCCTCTTTCCCTAACATCTCACCCTGTTCTGGTCTGCAAATGGAAACTTCCAATTCTACCTCTGCTTCTCTGAGTTTCTCTGATTCCTCTTGAGCACTCAATATCTGCTCAATCTTTCTCAATTCTTCTACTAGCTCTGACTTCACTTGCTGATTTCTCCTTTCTCGTAGCCTTGGCCACTTTACTATTTTCCTCATAGTCCAAACACTTTTCTGCAGCATCTTCATCAATATTCCAATCTGGAAATCTATCTCAGCTTTCTCTCGATCAAACTCTTCTTGACTCATCCTCATGCCATTTGCTTTGGCATCTTCCTTTCTGTTGTGGATTCCTTGTGAACTTCTGCTATGACTATCTGTAGTCATTCTCTGCTCCTCTCTTTCCATGAGCTCCTCGCACCTCTGCAACAAGCCTCTACAATAGTAAGTCCTCCTTACTGCAATCTTACCTCACTAAGCTCTCCTCACTCAGTCTTTTGGTAAGCACGATCCCCTATCTGGAATCTTCTCCTGAGCAACACCTTTGCTCCCTCTAGGCTTCTGCAATCTCTTACTCTCACTTTCGAAGACACTTCAATTGTCCTCTCTGTCCAATCTCTTGTTGGATTCTTCAGGTTCACTACCACTTCTAAGAACTTTCCTTACTCTGCTTTTAAGAACGCATCTGATTCTTCTCTCACAGCTTCTCTTGATTTATATTGTTGCAGTCTTCACTCTTTCTTATGTTGTCACCTGTGTTTTGAATGAATTTCCTCACTGTTGTAATCTGGTACTAAAATTCATTCAGAAAACAAACTTATTCAATTTCAACAGAGCCAAGCTCTGATACCAAAAAAATTGATGCAGGGTTAAACCCTTACGAAAACCCAGAATCGCACTCTTCTCCCCAAACACTTATACATCAAATTATTCGTATAAAATTCCTGCTTGCTGGCAATTTCATACTATCTTGTGGAAGATTAAAATTTCAAAGCAATGATTCAACATACATCATATTCCCACTTCAATTAAATTCTAACCATAATAACACACAATTCGTTTTGGACTTACCACACACACTCCTTCATGCTTCAAATCCATTTGACACCATTTAACACTTTTATGCCCATTTCAAATTCACCCCAACAATTCCCGATCTAGTCGATCCGACCCTTAAGATAAATTGCAAATAGTCGATCCTTAACTTATTCATAAATTGTGTTGATCGCTCTTACCAACAGAACGTTATGAAAATTATTGCGCTCAGATCCACGTCTTCGAGGTTCCTGTCTATGAATCACTGCGGCCCTGTCAAAGACATCAATTCACAAACTCAAATCACCTGATCCAATGTTTCGGATCGATTTCCCTTTCACTGTTCAAAAACGTTCCAATTTTGGTTGACCTGACAATTTAAAACACTTAGCAAATTGGATAGTTCGATATGCTATCAATCTGACGTTCAACTGCTCTGACTCGATATCATTACCTTTGTGCAATTAAACTGACATTTAACTACTCTGAATTCAATCTGCCCGATATAATAACAATCGGTGTTCTTTTGAGTCACTACTACAAACATTACAGTGTTTTGACACTTCTATAATTTCAATGCGATACCATCAAAAGTCACAAATCGCCGAAATCTTCTAATACCCAAACTGTCAACCATTATTCAGCGCCGATGCGATATTTCTCTACAGATCCAATCCGATTCAATCAGAAATCGGCTAATTCAAAGTCACCTCCCCATAATCTTCGTGATATCTTTCTGAATCGATATCATGTCAACCCAATCCATAAAATTCTGCGTCTGGATCTATGGTTTTATGGCGCGATTTGATTTACCTTCCCTCTCTTTAATGCAATCAGTTGGCGGACTTAACAATTTCCCAACCCAATTATAATAGCGCTGAATGCTATTCAAAATAGTTTTAATCGATACAAATTTGATTATTTCTGTATCACTTACCTCCTGTAAGTGTGATAAAGTCCTTTCTCAGACTGAAATTGCCCCACCATTTGTGCTTCTGGACGTAGTTCCTTATACCATAATGCCGCTCCTCATCGTCTTTTATTGATCGTATTCCAATTTCCGTCGGGATTCAATTTAAGCACTCCATCATACATTTCTCACCTGCTTCCACACATTGCGAACACAGTTCTACAACGTTGCATACACTTTATACAATCTGCAATTACAACCGACCTGATGACAAATAACACTGCATGTTCTATTTTCTATCAGTTTTAACATCACAAAGCATAATTGATATGTTCAAACCACAATTATATTCAAAGAATGAAACAAAGTCTCGCCCTTTCTTCCGCTCCGAAGTTCGTTGAAGTATTTCATGCCATTACGCTGTGTTACGACTTTCCTCAATTACAAACTTCAACAACAACAGGTTGCATTGAACGCAAAATTCTTAAAGGTTAATTAAAACTACGGATCGAACACACTTCAGCGATTTTTACACACAGGAAGGCAATACATCCATTCTCACAAATTCATCGTCTATAGAAACTCAAGACAATAATAATGTATTCATAACAGAGTAAAAGACAAAGTTTCACTTATAACAATCCTACAAATAATGAAGTATGTATTTTTTTTTTTAATCTACACAGTCCTCTAATATGAGCTTTCGCTCCACCTCCTCACACACACTAACACTGTCGCTCTGCTCTTTTTAAAACAATGGAGATTGCACATATCTAAGTTAACCATCTCCTCCACATTTGGAGGAATAAATTATACTTTTAGAATTCACATCCTATCCTAATCTAAACAAATAGACTACTTGGCTTGATCTCCACGCAGGGAGGATCATTTGCCAGTTATTTCTAATTTTTGTTCAGAATTAAGCCACTCTATTTAATTGAAATTAATACAAGATTAACAACCAAATCTTCCTTCAACTTGTATTAGCCACAACATGTGACCATTCCATCACATTGTTGGCTAGGTCTAGATGCTCCTGCATCATGAACATAATGAAATTCAACTTTTGGTAGCACTAAATGTTGTAAACAAGATTATCTTCAACATGTGGATAGGAAGAAAATTGCAGCAATTAGAAGAGGTTTGAAAGAAAAAATATAAATTATATCAAGGAATTTGTCTTCAATTCACTCCTCTCAAATAAAGTCATGAAAAAGCACCATGGCCATGGTTTACCACCTATTGTTAGAAAATTAAAGGACATGAGATTTGAAGGAAATATTATTTGTAAGAAAGTATGGTACAATATAGATAATATTCCTCAAAGCACTTCCTATAACTACCAACAATATTTCCAGCATAGAAATATTAAATCCATTAATGGTAAAATTAGCACATGCAAGGAATGTGCACACATTGTGGCAACTAGAGAAATATTGCACAAGATTTTAATGCATAACTCTGATTTGTCACAAATGAAACATGCCAAGTTGAAGGAAATGTAAAGAATGTACATTTAAGATTGTTTCCTTCGACATACACACAAAATTATTTATTAAAAGAGATTAATGAGGATCTCAAAAATCTCAATTACCCATAAATATCACAACCAACAATGAGAAAGATGTGCAATACTCATTTTTTTGATGTGGAATTTTCAAAGAACACAAACTTCAAAAAATGTAGTGAATGTATTGTGTTCAAAGCCCAAATTATGTCAACAACTACAAAATCGTTGGAATAAAAGGCACAACGCAGATTGAAAAAACATAACAAAATTGTTATGTGTGTGGAAGATATTGCTACTATGCGCACAAAATTATGTCACAGTGGTTTCCAAAGCATTATTTAAGCATTTTCCATGATACAATGGACAAAACAAATACTCCAATCCCAAGGCTATGTGTGAAGCGAAAATCTATTGTAGGAACAAACTTAGGTTTTTCATTGACAGGTATGATAACACATGGGAATCATATAGGAGGTTTTGGTTATTTCTCCCTACCGTTTGTACATATGTGATGAAAATTTACTATTAAATTTGTTGCAAAGTGTTTGAGGGGCCTGGAAGACCCACACCTTGATATGTACGTTGATCTACTTTATGATAGTGAATGCTTAATAAATCCCCTTTCAAATGCATTACTTGACACTTGCATTTACTCAAAATATAAAGTGTACAAGGATGCTTCTAAATCTGATGGAAAAATAATAATGTTAATTTTAAACTTCTTCCTCCACATTTATTGTTTTAGTTGGACAATGCTCCAAGTGATAAGAATCAATATATTTTCATGCTTCTATCACATTTAACTTATCTTGGTGTCTTCATCACTATTGAGGTTGGGTTCTTGCCCATGGGGCACACCCATGAAGACATATATGGAACATATGGAAGAATTTATTCTAACTTGAAAAGTAAAGATGTATTTTCTTTACCTAAAATTATGGATACATATCACACAATTGAAGAAAAGTGAGTGTTTCCACCTACACATAATTACAAGGTATATGACTTCAAAATTTCCTTAATGGATACATGAAGGAGGGGAAAAATGCACTAGTGTAACGACTTAATTTCCAATACTTCTAATTTCTTATACTAAGTGATGTCCCAATACTAATTTATAAAGGATCCATCAGAGATATTGGGTGGTTAGAACCAATTGAGTTTTGGAATACAGATGATGAAGGTTCGCCTAAACCGCCCACAGGGAGGCCATGTTTCTTAAGTCCAAAAGAGAACGATGTCTCTTTAAAATAACTAAAGGAAGGAATAATGCCATACATAAAAATGTGGAAAAACCCTATTGACAATGACGTTCATGAGGTATTACAGAAGAATGATAAAATATAATACAATACTCGGAAAGAGTTATTCGTACATTAGATGATATCTATAATGATCATATAATAATGAATGGAAGTGATTCATCTTCTAAGGATTTTTTTCCCAAGGAAAGGAAAATTATGTATGATAAGCATAATCCAATCTAGGTACTCTCAGGTATTATGGATGGATATTTTGATAATTTAACAGATGAACCAGTATATGTTGGACCGAAGTGGAACAATCCAAAGCCAACATTCAATCCTATGATTGATGCTGAGAAAGGAAATATGCTACTAGTTAGATTAGGAAATTAGGATGAAGGATAGATGATATGAATGAAAAAATCTACCGCAGATATCTTCAAAGATAATGAAAGTGCAAACATCCATGTAAGGTTTATTGGTGGGGGCCTATTTCAAGGAAACACAATGGAAAAATTTTAGAATTATATTGAGTACCAAATATTGATGACACATAACTTGCCTCTATTCACATTAATACCATAGTTTGGGCATGGATGCCAAAGAAGCAGCATTGCAAGAATACTAAGATCAATAAATGTGGTGTAGAAGATGTCCTTGATCTACTTGATAGAATATCTTCACAATAGCTAGATCTGATTCCTGAATGTAATTATTCCTTTTGAAGGACCTATTAATATACTTCAAAAACAATTTTCAATGGTTGGTTTATATCAAATATTCTATTCACATTATTTTTTAAGATTTTTATATTATTTAGTATATATATGTACATTTTGGTTCAACTTCAATATAATCATGTGATGATATTTTATGTGAATTACATGGCATTTTCATTCAACTGCTAAGCTCAAAATATTTTTAAACCACTATAAATTCTCACTATAACAAATTTGCATAGTGAAATGTAATGGTGAACCTAAAAACAATATCTTTTAGACTTAGTATATTAACAAAATATTGAAGTAGCTAATTTCAATAGAAACCATTTAAAAACTTAATGAATAAATTCTAGATAACTGAAATAAAATAATAGTAACAAACACACTATTAATATGTAGTGTAATAGCTTTATAGATAAGAAATTCCTTGCCTGATCTATTATTCATGTCTTAAATCTTGATGAACTTGGTTTTAATAGAAAAAGATAAATACTAATTATAATAGAAATAATTTAAGAAATTTAAGTTTTAGAGGAATATCAATTACATGTTCTTTTTAAGATAATATATTCATATAGTTCAAATATAAATATTGAAAATTTGTAATAACTAATTTAGTGAGTTTACCCGCTTTCCTCTATTATTTGAAAAAAGATCAATGTAGACTACTTTATTTCTATTTGTATTCACAATTCATTTTGATTGTTAAGATAATTAATAATATATATTGGATATTACTAATGTTATTCTCAATAAACAACTTTATAAATAAGATATTTCTTGCACATTAATCTACTATCCATGAAGTAAGGCTCAATCAACTTAGTTTTAACACAAAAATATAAATAATAAAATTAAATTAAGTTTCTATTCTAATTCAAAATTAATTTTCTCTTGTTAATTATAAAGTGGTGCCAATTTCGTATAATAACATATAATAGGTAATAAATCGCTTATGTAATCCATTAATCATATTAGCTATAACAATGTAAGCAATCTAAGTTTTAGAGTGATATGAATTATATGTTCTTTTAGAATGTGTATTTCCACAATTGTAATTCATAATGGGAAAAAAATATTTATAGAGAAACTTGAGTGAAACCTTCACCCATGATCGAGGACATGAAGCAAAAAAAATATGTAAATAGAAATAGTTCAATCCTTTAAAAATAAATGGTGATGGGAGAGACATTAGGGAGAAAACATTAGAAATTATATGTTCTTTTTAATATAATATATTCAAACAATTCAAGAATAAATATTGAGCACTTTAAATAAATATTTTAGTTAGCTTACCCTCTTTCCTCTTGTATCTGAATAAATCTCTCTATATTACTCTATTGCTATTCTTATTGATAATTGATTTCCCTTGCTAAAATGATAATTTGATAATAGATGTTGGACATTGCTAGCACCATTGCCATTAAATAATTTTTTAGTAAGATATTTATCGCAAGTTAATCTATTATTCATTATATCTGTCTCAATCAATTTATCTTTTAATAAAAAAAAATATAAATAATAATAATGAAATCATGTTACTATTCCAATTAATAATTTATTTTTATCTTGTGGTGTAAATTTCCTATAATAATATAAAATGATGATGATAATTAACATCCACTAAAAGTGTATATGGTCTCTTAGGAATTTGTAAGGGTTAAAGTGATTTCTCATAAATCTTTAGAATTTTATATCTATGATTGAAAAGCATTAAGAGAGACATATCATGATCAACATTGTTTTTTTGAGTTAAAAGGTCAAGAAGGATGGTAGTGTTACAAATATTTTGAAATTTAGATCCAATATGAGTATAATTTGGACAATATAAGAGAACTTAGTGCTTTCATATTCAACCCTCCTAGCATTACAAAGGTGATAGACACTTTCCTCCCATGGTATTTTTGGAATTTACTAATTATGTCTAGTTTTACTATGGAGATCATGAGAGTTTGTTCTTATTTTAAAAATTCTTATTTTCTTCTTTACACTACAAAAAAATTGAAATGCTACTAGTTTTCGAGATTTTTGTGAATCACCTTCTTAATAATATCTTAGTCTCTTTAGACCATATGACTCTTTTTCACTCCATTATTTAATAATAATTATATTTTTGATGTAGTAATGTTTTCTAGCCAAGGTTTCTCTTCCTTATGCCATACCCACTTGAGTTGATGATGATTTTGGCTAGAGTTACAATAAATTTTAGGAATTTGTTAACGGTGTTGGACCTGCCAAGAAAGGGAATCTCCCTGATGTGAAGTCCCCACTAGACCTCATACCATTTGGTATAGGATTCCCATCAAATATGATGGCCTGGTTTCCATTTACTTAGATATCTTCCTTGGCTCTAGCTTTCATCACATGAGAGTGTTACGCTGGTATCTCCAAACGGCAAGCTATTTGTGCCCGGTGAATGCATAATGTAACTGTGTCAAGGTTCTCTTACTACAAAGTGGTGGATTAATGTGAGCCTCTAAGTGAGAGGTAGTAGTACCACCCAGAAAGAGACACACACGAACTAGAAAGGTTTATCCAACACCCAGTGGAATAGTCCACAACGGATGTGGTAGTCGTTAAAGCCGAGGTGAAGGGGACAACATGTACACCACCTAGTGGAGTAGTCCACACATATGTGACAGTCGTTATAATCAGAAAACAAAAATGGTCTTTCAAGTATCCTGTGGAGTAGTCCACAAGGATGTGACAGCGGTGATAGCCAATACACAAAGGTGGTTTGTATAGTATCCCATGAATTATTCCACAGGGATGCAACAATGGTGATAAACAATAAAAAACATATTCAAGAATGTAAGTACTAAAATAACCAGAGTAGTTCAACAATCTTAGTACAGGTTAAGAAAAATTGCATTATAAAATTTTAAAGAGTAGTCTTACAAACATCTACAGAACATGTGTGAAAATATGTTGGCCTTAACAGGCTTCTAAATTAAGAAAATGTCCCAAGACACATTTGTACAGGATACATCAGTAGTCCTAGTAGTGAGACATTGGAGCCACTCCTCGCTCCTCAAAGAATAGACTACAAACTCTCAAGGATATGTGGGAGGAGTTAAGGTGAAAAGTCCTCACTCATACAATGGGAGGGGTATATATAGCCAAGGGTGATGCTTGAGCCTTTTGACTCTTGGACTACCCTCATGACTATTCAACTTCCAATGAATTTTCAACTAACATGACTCTTCAAATTCTTGTGTGCATCCATTGGACTTCACTTTACATTACATTGAGTTACAACAGATATGGCCCATGTTGGTGATGTGCCCAAGACAACTCGACATGACACTGCTGACATGTACTAGATAACTATGGTGTCCATTTCAAATTACTGCGTTGTTGAGTGATGGAAGTACTCTTCATGTGCTTTCCCTTCTCCTCTGCATGGTAGAGTGATATGGGGTCTTTGATGTTCTTAGTCTTGCATTGCGATTCAATCCATATGTTCCTTTCGTTTGTTGCTTTATGTGCTTTGTACGTTCGTTGAGCTACAAACAACTCTTCTAACATGTGCACTCCTTCTTCATCTTGTTCATCGTCTCGCCATGATCTATCAATGTACCTCTTCCTGCAATTCACTCATGACAGGATGACATCAAATAAAACCCCCTATTCTAGCATGATGCATTATTCTCATGTTTTGGGTGACAAGGAAGGAGGACAAATCATTGAGAGTGTGTAGAGAGTAGCTCAAGATGGAATGAGGAAATCTGAGAGGACAACTAGAACTCTCGGGAAAAACTAATAAGTGACAACTAGGAGGAAGAATTGTGTAGTGAAGGACACTAGTGGTAGCTGCAAGGTGAGACCCTAAGGGTCACTTCTGTGTAGTTCCTAGAGGGAAGGAAAGATAGGGCTACAATGTACCTACTGGGAAGTCTGCATAGTTTTCAAGAAAAAGGCATGACATGGTTGCAAGGGACCTCATGAGCATGACTACGTAATTTTGGAGAAAAATGCAGGATAGGCAGCAAAGGGCCTACTAGACATGACTGCACAATTTTTTAGAACAATAGAAGACAGGTAGCAGAGGGCCTATTAGACATGTCTACATGATTTCTGAAGGAAGTGCAGATCAAGGCAACACAAGACCAACACAACGCATCTACCCAGTTTTGGAGAGCATTGCAGACCTAGGTCATAGTGTAATGCAGGGTTCCAATAGACTAGAAGGAGGCTTGATAACTATGCTTGAGAAATGTGTAGTTTAGTTTAGACATGGAGGCATTTTATACACAGTTCTGGGAGGAAGATAGGTTGCTCACCTCTAGGATTGTGCAGTGCAACTGACGTAGAGGACAATCTCAAGCACTGCACATTTTTGAGCAGCAGAGAAAGGTCACTGAGGGTTGATACTACGCAGTGCAGCTTAGTCGGGATCCGGTGTAAGAGGGTTATCCAGTTGGACAAATTTTTAAGAAAATGAAGTGTTGAAAGAAAGTGAACTTGTGTGTACTTGACATTGTGATGATGCACTTAGCATACGTTGATGACGAGACACCAAAGACAACGAGTACAATGGGACAAAACATGGCCTCGATGAGATTGTCCTAGAGCTAAAAGCAAAAATCGCGACAATTGAGGTAGGCCTTTAGATGAGCGTGACAACACTTCCATGACAGTGCTTACAACTTTGTGAGTGACTACAATGGATGTTTAAATAGTGAATACAACTCAAAAACATAAAGAAAAACCTTGAAACTCATGAGAACATGATCACAAGCATGAAAAAGAAATCAATATGCCAAAAGATTATCATGGGGTGAGCTTGAGTGTTTGCAACCATCAAAGAAAAAATGAAGGAAGGCTCTAAAATTTAGATGTAAGCCAAAATTTTGGGGGGTGTTGCAATCACTACAAACTTGACGGCACACTGGTTGAATATTAGCTTCTCTGTTTTGGTTCGTTTACATTGCAGGGCCTCGGCCTTTTAGGGAGTATTGATTCATTATGTGGATCACTTTGGCTTCCTCACTTACCCCTTGGAAAGACACGGTTCACCTTGTATCAACTCAGTTAAACCCAACACAAAATTCAGCCAGATCACAGTATTTCAAATCGAGAAGAGTAGTCTAACTCAAGAGATTAAGATTTTTAGAGTATATATTTTCATCTTTGGTGTTTCTCCACTGCGAGCAAGCCTGGATAGTACCATAGTAGAGTCAAATAGGAACACAAGCATTTTTTAACTACCGGCAAGCCTCAACAGTATCCCGGTGGAGTTGTCTGCTTCACCTCTCTGCGCAGGAAGCGTTTCTATTCTTTCGCCTTTGTTATTTTTTGAAAAAGAACTGTGCATAGGAACTTATTTATTTTTTTGGTAGAAGAGGGATCTTGAATTATTGAGAGCAGGAGAGGTTGTTCCTTCAGATAAGCATTGAAAGACCTCTAATTCAGGTTTTCTCGTTTAGATTTCCCCTCCTCTATTTCTGCTAGTTGGATAAGATTTAACACACAAGAGCATAAAATTGAGTATATGCATGATGTTTCCTAGACTGGACATGGGTTCATGGTTTGACCAAAACTTTCCTTACAGATGAATCATATTTTCCATCAAGGCTTCATTAGCCAGAAGTTACAACCAAGAATAGAAAAGATGGACACAGGACTAGGCAAGAGTTGCAGTGTCACAAGACTCTTTGAACTTCAGCCACATACCCATTCAGAAACTAGAACAAGTGCAAGCACAACAATTATTTTCATCATTCAAACAAATGGAAAACCCATCACGAAAGGAAAAACAAGACGAGAGGAAAGGCGTACACAACAAGGAAACAAAACCAAAAGATAAGAAAGCAAAATGACTAAAGAAAACAAGATGTAAAATAAGAATAAGAAAACCATGATGGACTATGAGTGCAATATGAGTGCAGGGAAGGGAAAAATGAGATGTAGCTAATCCTACTCCTATCATAACAGCTAAACTATCGGGGTTACGTGAAATAAAATTTCTAGTGAAACCATGAAGTCGTTCCTGGCCTACATCTACAAAGATATGAATGATTAAAGAAGATAAAAAGTAATGTGCAACAGAAAATACATAAACTTGAAAAATTTTCACATGGGGAGGAAGGTCTTTCCTGTGGATAGAAATATGTGTCACAACCACTACTTTTAACCAATACACATGCTTACCTCTTCAGTGACTAACATTATTTAACAAACCTCAGAAACCTCTTGCAAGTGCATTCTCATTTGCACCAAGCTTCTTGGCAAGTGCAAAGACTAATTGAAACTTGTTGTCTACAATAGAGCTTGCCAAGTAATATTGTTCCAGCCATTCAGCGATTGGATCATAAAATTTGTAATGGTTGTCTGGAAAGCCTCATAATCTTTGAAAATATTGATTTTTGATTTGATAGATCGGATCATCATGGGAATCTTATAAATAAAAATAAATACGATCATTCTCAACAGTAATCCCAAGATAGTGAGGACCTACCATCAATGCAGGCTTAAGTTCCTTACCTGCTTGATAGAAATATGAGAAGAAAGATATTGAATAATGAAGATTAGAGTGCACTAAGCAACTGCCATTAGACGTGCTGATGGGAAAATGATAAGTTGATTGATAGCCACCGAAGATAGAGAAATGATTGGATGAGATGGTTGATATGTCAGATTCTCAATTTTAAATGAAAAAAGAAAAATCTATTTGAACAATCTTGTGTATGCTCCGAATAATGGAACCAAGTTCATTGTGAGCTAGACATAATTGAGAGATTTGCAGTGCAAGGTTCACAAGAAGGTCGAAGGGCAGACCATGAAGAGGGGAATTCGATACGTATGATTGTGGGCAAAGAGAATCTTTAACATGATCAACTTCACAACCCCATGATTTCATGATAGTTGAACATTCCCAACCCGATTTTGACGTGAGAGATTTGCATGAAGATGGATATGTTGTAACATAAGTAAAATTTTGAAAATTTCCAAAATCACACCCGAAATACCAAACACTTTTTACATTGATCCAAAAATGGATCGTGAATAAACCTCTAAGTCTAAAAGACTTCATATAAGAGGTAAAGGGTGCCAAATGGCACAAATACTTTGTAAATCAGAGGAAAATGAAAGTCGCAGGCTACTCTCAAAAATAGCCCCATTGCAGTGATCATCTAATTCTAAATCTGTTGCAACTTGAATGGGAAAAAGGACTTAGGATGCAAAAGTTATTACAGAAAGAAGATGCCCAGTTTCTTTGAAAAAAGGGGCAAAAACTCCTAAAAATGGCAAAGAAACCCTTAGAAAGGGAAATCACATCAGAAAAAGGCAAAGGCTGGATTTACGTGAAGGTAGAGGAAACTCTGATCTGCAGATCCGATCGATCGAATCGAAGGTAGACAGAGATGCGATATTGAGACCTGGATCATGCGATATGTCAATCATGTGATCGCCAATGGCTGATGATCAGATCAGTGAATCAACGTCGACGATACATAGAACCCCCGGACGAGCGACATTACGATCACCGATATCAGCGATCGGCGATCAAAAACCCCCAATGTTGATAAAAGGGTCGGTCCTGATAAAATTATAAATGATATTTGATAATATTTCAAGTCCGGAAAAAGGGATTTTTTAATGTAAATTTTGATTTTCATTAAATAAATGAAAAACGAAGAGAAAGCACCGATGCAATGAAACCGGACCCGAAGGGGTTTGTAAATGCCACTTCATAAATATGTCAAGTCCTCCATAAAGTCATTTTGTGATATTTCAATGTTTTAATGTATTTTTGAAATACAAAGGGAATCACGGAACAGGCGGGATTTAGTGTGGCTATGGGCTGTAAATGGTTTCGGCTGGGCTCTGCCCGATCCCATACAATGGTGGCCACGCGTCCAGGCCCCAAAGAGAGAAAACCACCCTTTTTGGGCAATTATCTCTTATACGCATGGGCCACCCAAAATGAACCACAACCATTGGATCTAGATCTTCCAGATCAATGGTGGAGATGCGATAAGAGATTTAAAAGGTGGACCTAATGGAAACATAGTGTGGATTTATGAATATTTGAAATCTGATGAACAGTGTTTTGGTATATTTTTGTGTGTTTTGCAACGTTTCTCTATGTAAATAGAAAACAACTGTTTCTGGGGATTTCAAGCACTAATGGGTCCATTCTGTTATGCAACAGGTGGCCATGATCCCTAAAAGCATTTAGCAATGATTGCTAACACTCAGAGGGGGATTTGAGTGGACAGAGGTCAGTAGCCAAAGAGGCTGAAGGGGAAAATGAACAAACAATCACCAATTCGCTTAAAATCCATGAATGTCAGAGACAGAGGGTGGTTGTTGGAGTTGTTGCTGAAAGGGAAGCCAAAGTAGGAAGCTAAGGCGAAAAAGAGCAGAAAGGGGTAGCACAAAAGGAAAAATAATAGCCAAGGGAGTCATTTGGAAGTCAAGTGAAAAGCCAAGAGAGATGTAAACTGATAGAAGGCCAAAGAAGCCAGAGTCAAAGAGCCAGAGCTAGAGCCAGAGTCAAAGAGCCAGAGTCAGAGCCAAGAGCCAGAACCAAGAGCCAAGAGCCAGAGCCAAGGGCTAGAGCTTCAAGAGCCAAGGAATGACATGGTGTCTGAACCCACTGTTTCTATTTAAAACAGTAGGAGTTGAGCCAAGAGCTTGTAAAAAGGACTTATACCATAATGCCAGAGAGCCTAGTCAAGTTGACTAGAGCTCAAGGACATGTAGCCCAAGAGTTTTGGGTGAACTCCATAGTAAATCATTGTTCTGTGTCTTTTGTTTGTTGTTGCATTCATTATTATTATATGTATGTACATATCAGCATAACAACAGATTTTAAAGCACATTAATTTACAGCATCTAAACAGTTTAAGACAAACATAAGCATACACCCATATTTTCAAGCATTTTTAATTCCACATTGGTTAGTCAATAAGGCTTGGGAATATTTAAAGCTTTGGAAGTGGGAGAGGTTCTTGTAAGTTAGACAAGAAGCCTAAGAGCCCCATTTTCAGATCATACATAGGGATCCACACTGAATGAAGCCATGAAAATAGACAGATTATGCGTGAGAAGCCAAATCTGATTGGGTTCACGGGGCTTACCAAAGTCACGAGGTCTTGACATAACGATCAATGAACATTTAAGTGCCTTGACCCCCTTATAGGTCCTGGAACTTTTCAGAATTTCATAATCATATTTTGAAGCTTGGATTAGATCATGCATGGCTTTGTTGATTTCAACACTACTCTCACGATGGAAACCTTTTATGTCACCAAGTTCACCATATCTTTTAGCCTCAACAAATTGGCTTGAAGAGTTTTCTTCATGCAAAAGATGATATGATAGGGAATGGGAAGAACACTCTATGATTAATTAGACTATTTTCAACTTTATCATGGAAAACCTCACCATCTTGTGTTAATTGAGGAGATAACTCATCAAATGAACAAACAAGAGAACATGGAGTATCTTTGATGCATGTGGATGGTTTTTGAATGGTAGGACAAACAAGCAAGTGAGGTGAAGAGGAAGTTTGGATATGAACTCCTTCTTTGACCAGAGCACATTCTAGATCTGAGTTAGAGTCTTCATGAGAAAAAGGAAGATCACATGATGTGCTTGGGCGTTCGTCATGGAATATGGAAGTGATGACTTCCCAAGGCTGGGGGTTGATCGCAACAATTGATTATATGGGATATTCCACCGAGATTAGGAGATTGAGAATCATTCAAGAATGGAAGCTCATTGTTTTGGTTCTCGTAATTTTGAATCAGAATGAGAAGATTGATATTGTCCTCACCTTTCTGCTCCTCTACTTGTGTAATTTGATTGCCTTGTGCCTGATTGCAATTTGAGCTCACAGCTTGAGAATCAAGAAAATGCTAACAGTTGGATGGTGGAACAGATTGATCAAGTGAGTCATAGTACAAGGAGTCATGGCTTGTAGATGATGGAGGATGGGAAAGATTCATATCAAGTTCAAGAGTTGAGTTATGAATGGTAATTTCCTCCCATGGAATCGAGGAGTGAGTCTTTGCTATAGGCTTCATGAGCCATTATGGAACTTCCTCCATTGAAGCAGGAGATAGATGACAAGATGGGTTGGGGACATGCTATGCAGATTTCTCAGTTTTTCAATCACCGCAAGGGGGCATCCACATCAGGACCGAAAAGGGAGGAGGACAAGGGACAAATGGAGTACTAGAATCCTCCTCTGTAATATGAGGTGCCTCATGATCCACAAGAGTTGGGGAGGAAGGGAAATCAGGACATTCAACATGTTGAGAAATATGAACCAAGAATTAACCCTTCTCTCAAGAAGTCAAAGCTCACAAGTTGTTCAAGAATTTCAAAATAGAGGTGAAGGAAGTGATCAATAAAGTACTCAACTAATTCATTAGGCTCCATAATTAAACAACATATTTTTTTATGAAAATCTTGATGGCTATACTCATCGAACATTTTAATCATCATTTCAGGAAGTTGACCAAATGAATTGATAGAGGCAAAGGGTGAGCATGACCTTCAAACATGGAGGTGAGTAAAACAGTTAAGACATCTTTGTATTTTGTGGCGTAGGAAAAATTTTATAACTTGCCACACATGCATGTGAAAATATGGTTTTCCCTCACCACTGAACTTTAACTTCCACAGGTCATGGATAAATTCCTCAGGGATGGTACATTCAAACTTTGTGGAAATAAATATCAGGATTATGATGTTAGGAAGAGCCATTTTAAATAACAGATTCAAACCAGACTCTATGGGTGCAGCCTATCATCTAACCCTCCTTCTAGCACCATTTTGTTGATAGTGTTGGACCCACCAATAAAGGGGATCTCCCTAATGTGAAGTCCCAACTAGACCTCACATCATTTGGTGTAGGAGGCCCATCCGGTATGATCAATCAATTTCCATTTACTTAGAGATCTTCCTTAGCTCTAGTTGTTAACACA
>APFE030211903.1:7511-22480 GCA_000404065.3 Pinus taeda
AAGGAAAGAAAGTTGAGAGTCTTTCAACAAAGAGCACAAAGCACACACTAAATGCACTGTCCTAAATCAAACCAAGCAATCTAAATGAAAATGCACATGCATGTATTTGTTTTCAACCTTCTTAATGTATGAATGATGATAAGAAAGCTAAGTGCAAATCTGAATTATTTTCAAAGCGGAAATACTCAACAAATTTCTTTTCAAAATGAAGTGAAGATAAGGGAGACACTTTGCGATTTCGAAATGAAAATTGCTTTTTGACACTTTAAAAACTACTAACTCAAATAATATACAAGAGTAATTATATAATTTACTATCAAGAACAATGGGATTCTCTTCTATAACTGAAAACGACACTTACGACACTTTCAGATTAAGAAACGACAGTTCGACTATGCTACTTCTTTGCAAAAGAGAACTGAAAATGGCGCACAACACATAAAAACACTTACAGTTCTTTGCACAATAGAGGCGGGATAATGGAAGAGAAGGGGGTTTTCATAGAGATATACTGACCACAAATAGCAAAACTCCATAATAGAACTGAAAATAGTGAAGGAAAAACCAAAGTCTGAAGGTAAAGTTAACCTTCCCTAACCATCTCACCTATCACACAGGGAATTCAGTATGCAGCACACCTACTGCACACGGGAAGTGTGATGCATACATACTGCCTTGAAGGCAGGGTGCGATGGTAATAGTGCAATAATTTTAATGAGTTTTTGCTCACAATTTGCAATTCAATTCAGGGATTTAGGCCGAGTAAGTGATGTTTAGTAAATGTAAATCACAGGGGTTGATCTAAGGAGGTTACTAGAACCACCACTTAGGGCAATTAGACTGTTTGCAGATTGATTGTTCAATTCATAAACAAAATCCGGAGATAGACTAAAGCAGCATTGATCTACTTTGCATTTGTATAACAAATGCAGTTCGAAGGCTAGCTGGCTTGACTTCAGGCTCCGTCTATAAGTTTATAAAATAAACAAAGATAGACTAAAAAAAAATCTATTCGCTTCCCAGTGGAGTCACCATTTTGTTACCGGGAATAGGGTCCACTCGGAGCTACTATTCCCACTAAGACTAGTAGCTATCTTAGAAACAAACAAGTAAAGTCTACTTTCGCTTTCCTTTATGAAAATAGATAAGAGTGGAACAAAGGGAACCAACCTTAGTCTTGCACTTGGTTCCCTTACTTGATTCCTCTCCTTCCTGATAGATCTTTGTCGCTTCTTCTTCGTCTGCCCCACTTCAAAGAGAACCTGTGGAATCAAAGAAACATAGTACTATTGAAGAACAGAGATCTATATTCATAAATAACACAGGACCAGATATGTGTTAAGCAAACAAATGCATATATAATCAAACATACAAGAATATGGAGGAAAACTTGAATAGCTTTATTAAGATCAAGAATAGCAAGAGGATTACAACCATATGTTCTGACCCAGCATCATCCTCCAGCAAGAAATCCTTTCTTGACCTCAAGTAAAGCTTAGATCACCCAACACTATGAAGTTACACCAGAAAACCAACAACACTTCTCTACAAGATACAAGATTCCAGCCTCTGGATCTCTGTGATGAGGGATCCATATATAGATCATTGTAGGGGGTGAGTCATCTTCTGGGGTTTTGATTAGTGTCATCTCTCTAATAGTTCTTGATTCCACTTGGAGATTGATGATCTCTTACTCATCCTTGGTCGAAAACAGAGAGGTAAGTGTCAAAGGGGAAGCTTCTGAAATATTCCATGATCTTCCACCTCGCATAATATCCCTTCCATTTGTCCATTCCTAACAATCACACCCTATAGAGGGGCCATTCAATATGCATCACACCCTTTACACTGGGAAGGTGATATGCATCGCACCCTCTGCACTGGGTATTCAGTATGGTCCAGTTTTGGCCATTTCTGAGCAGTTTTTAGTGGAGAATTTCTGGGAGATGATGTAATCAGCTGACCTTGTTCCTTTAGGCAGTGAAGCAACACTTTTAGGGACTTAGGAGCCCTTAGTTTATTGACATTTATGATTTGGGTTGCAGTGCCCAAAAATGTCTATAACAAGAGCTGTTGTAAAAGAAGGGATGACCGCTTTGGATGCCGGAGACACTGACTTTTCGACCTTATTTGATCAAGAAATGGATTTTGTGATGACTCTACAAGAAGACCCAACCCTGCAGATACTAAATACAGAGGTGTGGGAGTAGCAGAAATAGCACGATGAAGTTCAGGCAACAATACGCTCCATTGCCCTAGCACAACACCTAGCCAAATTGCAAGAAGGGAAGCAGCTCCTTGCGCAAGTCGAAGCAACAAAGAATAAGGAGGCCTTGCTTAAGGCCAAGTTGGGCCCCTAGGTAGATGAAGCTTAATAGGTCATGACCAACATTCAGGAAAAGCTCACAGGCTTGCAACAGATCCAACATGCGATGAAGCTAGCTACAAAAGGACCATCTTCAAAACAGCTAATAGAGGAGATCAAGCAGGCAGCCACTCGGAGTGATGTGGATGTTGCATTAGTTCAGGTGGAGTTGTGTTATATTCGTAGCAAGATTACTGCACCAGTTGAGTGACTTGAGGGTGAGTCATGATCTTTGTGTTGGGAACCTGTTGGGATGGGGTCCCTTGGGTCAGTTTTAGGGTTAAAACCCCAAGTTTTGATGTAATTTTTGTAGAATATGTAAAGTATTCGTGATTTGTGGATGAGAAGCACATAGGTGATTAGGAGTGAAAGGGGCTTTAGCCACTTGTTTATGTAGAGTTGAGTCAGCTTTGAGATCCACCCATGGTCTGTGAACCATGGGATTGTATAAATAAGTGTGTCTTAGAGAGTCTAAGGCATGTCTAAGAGAAGATGTATGTAACAGTTCAATAGAAGATAGTGCAGAGAAGTGGGTTAGATAGGAGAGAAAGGCTCTTCAACTAAGTGCGTAGAGGCCTAGATAGAGTCTGCAACTGAGTGTGCATGGTGGTTTTGAGTCTGTAATACCATATTGAAGATCAATAAAGAAGATTTTTGAAGAATTCCTGTGTTTATCTGTTTACTTCTGTCTACTTATGATTGAAATATATGTTGTGGATGAATAATGTATTTCTAAAATAGTGATCTAGTGATGCGTGACTTGATAGAATAAGTATAAATAATTGCATGTAGTTCACGTTAAGTACTTTTGGAAATATTGTGACACTTTCTGTTATGCTTATTAAAATACTTAAGTAGATATGTGCGAGCTCATATCTAGGGTTATTTCTTGATGCACGTAAGTGGATGTTGCAACTGTTAAGGGTCTGTAAAGACCAATTGTAGACCTGCATGAAGGTCTAGAGGTTGGTTAAAGGGAGTTGTAGTACCGAGCCTTAGGGGCTTATAGATCTACACGAAAGAAAATCTAGGGTACTTTAAGAAATCACACTCATCTCTGGATGCGAAAACTTGGTTCTAGCATCCGCCCATACTTCTTTGGGTGAGACAGCCTGCACTACGCAGGTTTTGCCGAAAGGGCCAGTAGTGTAGGGTTTTGTTTGGAAAAAATAACTTTGAACTTGGGTCAGGACCCCGTAAGCCATCAATAACCTCGAAAACATCATTAGCATACCCTGTGAAACCAAAATGTGAGGGGATGGGTAGATTACGCATCACAATTCTGGTACCATTGACCTTGCTTTACTATCAGTGTGCTTCATAGCTTCGACAGAGGTTTCCAGCATACCCCATCCTAAGAAGGAAGGTTAATGATTAGTGGGAAATAGACAGGTGATGGCACTTCTTGCGAAGGAGGAGGAGGATTTGTTTCATATCTCGAGGGTAGGAATGATTGTAACATAGAACGTCCCTTGCAGAACTTTAGAATAATGCATAGATAAATAGAGGCCTTCAGAGACATGATGTGATGGAATTAGGTGGAATTAAACCAAGCTTTGCATGTAATGTGCATTGCTATAAATCTTCTTGTGCTTACAAACCATTCATGGTTATCGCAACAAATATAACATAGTAATTTTAGCTACTTGATATCAATGGTGAAAGAGAACATTTAAGAGCATGTTAATTAAATTTAATTAACCTTTACATCCCTTTATTTTTTCAATTTAAGAAAATTTAATGTACAAATTTGATTTTTGCTTATACAAACAAATGACACCTTTCCTTTCTATTATTCATTTGATTATAGTTATTCCATTTGTTTTCCTTATCTTGTCATTATTTATTTTTTCTCTTTTTTTTAATATAATTTTCATTTTTTATATGTATATTCCAATTAATATAATATATATATATACCACTTTTTTTCGCAAACGGAAAATTCAGTAGGTGATATAATGCTAAAGAATTTTTTTTGCAAATAGAAAATTTAGTAGGTGATATAATGCTTAGGAAATTGGTCATTGACGGCATGACCAACTTCCTCCCCTTCAAAGTTCCTAAGGGAAAAAAAAAATCTTCCTCAACTTTGTCGATCACAAATGGTCTGAGCCATAAGTTATCAAACTTGTTTTATTTACTTGGTTCCTCACTTCTTTTGTCCCATTTGAGGACCCAGTCTCCAAGGAGAAAAACTCTAGCCTTAGCGTGCTTATTAAAAAAAATTTTGATATTGGCTTGATGTTGATTGATCCTTTCATACACCAATTCCCTTTCCTTCTGCGGTTGTGTCATTTGGTGGATACATCTCTGCAAATCATTAGGATCTTCAATAACATCTTGCAGGGTCTTCATGACTTTGTTCCTTAAGTATAAAGGGAATACAATGTCTAGGCCATAAACCAGCTGGAAAGGAAAGGTTCTGAGAGATTTTTTAGTAGTAATTTTGTCAGCTGAGACAATGTATTTTAAACCTACGTGCTAGTTATGCTTCTTAGAATGCAGGGGTTTTTCAAAATTTTAATGATGTTCTTGTTAGTGGGTTCTACTAACCCATTCCCCTAAGGATAATATGTTTTGGAATGTCCTAACTTCACTTGATAATTATCACAACAATTCTAAAAATAAGCTGAGCAAAATTGTTTGGCATTGTCTGTTATAATCTTTTGAGGATAGCCAAAGTGAAAAAAAATATATTTTCTATTGAAAAACCATTACTACTTTGTCACTGATCTTCCTTAATAGGGAATATTTGACCCATTTCATAAATTAATAAGTGGAATTAATAATCCAATAGGGTTGGCCACTGGATGGAGGATGAATATCTTCAATAAATTCAAGTCAAGGTGCTTCTATTATAATGGGTTTGAGGGGTAATGCAACAATGTTTTGATCTTCGACAAATATTTGGCATTGATGGAAAGCCCTCACTTTCTTATTTAGGTCTCAAAAGAAGGTGGGCCAATAAATTCCATTTCTTAATATTTTATGGACAGTAGCTCGCCACGCAAAATGGCCACCACAAATCCCATTGTGATGTTGAGAAATCAAGTAGTCGACTTGAGAAGGAAGGAGACAATTCAAAAGAATTCCTACTAGATCTTTCCAGTATAATATATCATCTATAATACAATAATTAATAACTTTTATCTTAACTGAATGTTTTGCAACATTTCTTAAGGAGTTGGGAAACTGCATGTTTTGGAGGTAACTTATGATGTCCCTATACCATTCACATGATAAAAAATCAAGATGAACAGTAGTTGGGTTTGAAAGAGGTAGCAGCAGCCATGATTTCTTATCCTATTGACCTTCTCCAGCTAGTGTTGAGTTCTCAAGAGAATGTTGGTTGATTTCGAGGAAGTTGGCCTCGGTTAATAGTTTGGCTAACCCTTGTCCCTTAATGGCTTTTATGGGTTTGAGCTCTAGATCAT
The DNA here is from genome assembly GCA_000404065.3 of Pinus taeda. NCBI lineage: Eukaryota > Viridiplantae > Streptophyta > Pinopsida > Pinales > Pinaceae > Pinus > Pinus taeda. The sequence continues at coordinate 13,311 of APFE030211903.1, forward strand.
ACTCTTAAGTTTTTGCAATCCATTTCCCCCTTCTTCCCTGAGTATCATGCTACAAGAGTATAGCAATTATAGCAGGATGGGGAAGATAAACTATTGATTTAGCCACCAAAATATATTCCCTAAAGGCCTTCAAAGTTTTAACTAAGGCGTAGCCCTACTTCTCTATAATATTATACTTGAGATCCATGTGTTGAAGGGCCTTACTAAATAATGTTACTGGTTGTTCGTATCCTTGTTGGTTCTTCTGAAGCAGGACAACAACAATGGTATGCATTGAGCAAAAGGGAAAGATATAAAATCCTTAGTATAGTTGGGTATAATGAGGACAAGAGCCTCCATTATGGCAGTCTTAATTCTCTCAAATGAATATCTTGATTCTTCATCACATCTAATATCATTTCCTTTCTTTAACATGCAGGTGATAGTTTTTACTATTTTTGTGAAATTGGGAATAAAACGTCTCAAGAAATTCATTTTCCCAAGAAAACCTAAACTTATTTCTTTGTGTGAGGTAGGGAAATAGTCTGGATAGCTTAGACCCTTTCTGGGTTGATTCTGATACCATGCTGCGACATAATATGTCCCAGTAGTTTCCCTTTAGACATAGCAAAGAAATAATTTTTGGGGTTCATAGATATACCAAACCTATGACATATACAAAAAATCAATTCTATATGCTTGAGGTGTTGCTCATCTCTAGAAGAGAATGTGGTCATGTCATCTAGATAAATAAATATGAACAGATCTTTCTCATTAGTGAAAGAAATATCCATTTCCATTTGAAAGGTCACCCCAGCGTTCATCAACCTGAATGGCATTTTCTGATATATAAATGTGCCATAGGGGCTTGTGAAGGTAGTATCCTACATATCATCTTTATGGACATCTATCTAGTTGTAACCAGAGAACCCATCCATCATATAAATGTGAGTACCGTCGACTACTCATTGGAGAATAGCATCCATTTTAGGGAAAGGATAATTGTCCTTGAGCAAGGCTCGATTAAGATTCTTAAATTCTATGCAAAGCCAAATCTCGCCATTCTTCTTCCTAACAAGAACCAAATTGGCTACCCATGTAGAGTAGCATAAAGGGACAATTATATTTGCATCTAATATCTTTTTTATTTCTTTTTCGATAGGAGGGAGTAGAAATGTGACAAAGCTTCTGCTGAAAAGGCTTGACTCCTTCCTTCAGAGGAATACGATGCTCTATTATATTCTGGTCATAAGCTTTAAGGTCATCATAAGACTAAGTGAAGATGCCTTTATATTTTGAAAGAAGATGAATGTATCGATCTTTGACATTTGGAGGGAGCAGTTTGGATAAATTAGCCATTTTTACTTCAATAGTTAAATAAATCTTTATAGCTTCTACCTTCATATTTGGAGGCTTAATAGTTGGGTTGCTAATACCGTCATTACGGTCAAAGATATTTTCCAAAGGAATCAATCCTCTAGGAATGTAATTATTTTTTAGTTGAATGACATCATGTTTTCCAATATTGGTTTTGAAAGGGAGAGCAGTGGCTTGAGCCTAGTCGATATCTTCATCCTCATCTATAAAATGATCTGAAAATTTGGAAATTAGCTGAATAAATCTTTTGATTTCTTGGTCATCTGCAAATACCTACCAATGTTTTACATTGTTAGGTATGGAGGGCCTATAGAGGACTTCTATCTCAAATTTAATTTTAGGTTCAGAGGCAAGGTTAGAAGTGGTTATTGTAATGGCAAGAGCATATTCTAATTGGTTTTTCTCCCTAGGAATAGTGGTGAAGTTGATGGCCAAAAATAAATTATCCACCAGATCCTAAACTTGGTTTCTATAAGAGCATAAGTGAGGATGTTTGGTTTGGAATTTATTTGTCACTTGCTTGATTACTAATTTAGATTCATCATTTATTGATAAAATTTGAATATTGAGCTTGCAAGACGTTCCCAATATGAGAACTAATGCTTCATATTTGGCTATGTTGTTATTAGTTTTGAAATTTAATTTGAAGGAAAAGGATGTATTTCTTTTAGAATTAGGTATAAAAATGACACTAGCGCCAAATCCTACTCTGGAACAGGCTTCATCGAAGTACATTTTCCAAATCACATTAGGGTATGGGGGCAAGGAAATAGAGATATATTTTTCGAACCTAATATCTTTCTCTTCTTCTAAGATGTTGGCAAAAGTGAAGTTCCCAATATTATCATCAAAGGTAAATACAACGTAATTTTCAAGTTGCTTCTCAGAACTAATGGTATAAGTTAGCCTATATCTCTATATAGTCGGTGAGTACCTCCTCTGAACACGGGAATGGTGGTATAAGAAAGAACTAATTGCAGTGATCCTTTGAGATTTTCCCCCCATCTCCTGGATAGGAGCATCCCATAATTAGGGGGAACATTACCACGACTACATCCATGACAAGGATTTTGAATGGGACTTGAGCCAGGACTACCACTAGATCTTTGATGACACCCAAACACTTGACCCTACGAGAATCAAAAGAATATATATCATGATATTATTGAGTTATATTTAGTCTGAGTTTGTCCATGATCTCTTTAGGCATCAGGTTGTGAGAAGCATTTGAGTTCAACATTTAATTGTGGAGGTTCCAGTAGTAGATATTCAAACTGATGTAAAAAGGAGGGATCAAATTGCCATTTTTCTACTCTGCATGTCTGAGAGAGATATTTGGGGGCATCATCCTAAATATTAATAACATCTGTCAATCCTATCTCCTAGTGTGGTTGTTGGGAATTTTTTAAAAAGGAATAAACTTACTTCTTATAGTTAGGGAGATTAATTACCTCAGTTAACGACACACTAATGTGGAACCTACTTAATTCATTTTGCAAGCTAATTTTTTTAGGAAGAGGTGGGTCCACCTCAATAGGATTGGGTTTAGGAGGTAAAACATGTTTTTCCTTAATCAGAGGAAGCTAAGAAATAGCTTCCGTCTGAGGCATCTAATCCTTTCTGGGCCTGAGGTTATATTTTTGTTGAAACTAAGCTTCCAGTTTTTTAGCAAAATTTTGGAGTTGGGGGTCCTATAATTCCCAAACACAATACACAGGGGTTTCCTAGGATGGGATGTCAAAAGAATTAATAGAATATGTGTTTGGTGACTCTTCTTCTTCAAGGTTCATGAGTTGACTGGTAGCATCATAGTTATATTCTTTAATTAAATTAATATTATTCCTGAGGGGAGGCTGAGCCGATGGCTCCTCTGGTCTCTGCGCTCATTGCAACATTTTTTAAGGGAGAGGGCAATTGTAACGAGCTTGATTTTGAGAGGGGGAATTCGGATTTCGATTTGGTGGGTTAGGGCGAAAGTTGGATTTCACTAAGGGGTTCGTGAGAGCTAGGGGACTTTCTCTATTTCCCACCTCCAAACGTTAGATGTTGTTAGTTAATGATTTTATAAGCTTAGACATTTTCTTGATTTTTGTTCTTGGGAGGAGGAGGTATTATGGTGTTGGGGTGATGGGTCAATGACCTTCTTCTTCCCCTCAGATTTGGTGCCTCGAGAGAGCCATTTTCCTTTTGTGATCAGGTTTCCTTCACAAGCACATGCCTTAGCCTAAGCATCAACCAATGTGCCGGGTTCCATTTCTCACAACGCGTAAGAGAGGTCATTGTCCAAAGTTGTAGAATATGTGACTACAGCAGCAATATCTGAAGGCCAAATAGTGGCATGCAAGAGGTTATAGAACTTGGTGAATCATTTATTAAAATCAGAGACAGATTCATTGGGTTTCAATTTAAGGGTGGAGAATTCAGTCATCCATAATTGATTACCTTTCTTGACACCATAATGTTGAGAGAAGAGCTCGGTTAGTCTATCCATGGTGTTAATACTATTTGGTGGAAGGGTTCTAAACCACTTTCAGGGCTTTCCGTCTAGGTTCTACATGAACAATCTCATGCATATGTCTTCATATTTGGCGCCTAGGTGTGCACAATAGCCTTGAAATTTGATTACATGTTCCTCAACAGTCCCTTCTCCTTCATTGTAGAACCTAGGAATATGCTTATCATGCTTTGGTGGGAAATCAGGTAGAGCCCCCTGAAAATTAAGGGGACGATAGCGGGCATTCACCCAAGCACTCATGGGTGAAACAAATGGTGGAGAAGGAGGGGAAGGGGGTAAATACTGATATGAAGAAGGGGGTGGACTATTATATGACATAGATGGAAGAGGAAAATATGGTCTATTCGATTGAGAAGAATATGATGGAGCTATAGCTAACGAGCTACAATGAAGAGAAATAGGGGCTTTCGATATCCTAGAATTTGGAGACAAAGGGTGATTTTTCCTAAATTCGTCAAGGCGTCTCCTCCTATTTTCTATAGTAAATAACCACTCAAGGTCCTCTAAAGGGGAGTGACTGACCTCAGACATGCATCTAGTCAACCTTCGAGGAGTATCTAGATTGGAGAGGGATCAAAATGAAAAAAATGAAGTATTTAAATATACAAATTTATATATTTATTTTCAATTAATTTTCATCAAATTTATAAGGTGTGTTTAATGGAGTAACTGGGTGGCGATGGATGTGCACTTCCAACACAGGCTCATATCCTCAATGGTTGTCATTGTCTAGGGGCATTGGGGTTTGGTTGTGCTCGCTCTTCTTCTTGTGCCAACACTTCCCAGTTTTGTTGGAGTTCTTGGTGTGTTCATGATACCTGCAAAGAGAGTTGATACGAGCCATTTAGTATGACGCTCTAATCATCCAAGCCAAAACGAATATGTGGTTGAATAGGGTTAGAATTAGTCATTTGCTAATTTAAACTAATGCTCCGAAGAAATGGCTCCAAAAGCATGTTGCTACTCAAATCGTCCCCACACATTAACACAATAATTATGCATTCATTAAGGACTAAAGAGCCCTCCCACTCTAGGTGTTGTAGCTAACCTCCTATGCACCATGGGGGGTATACCTGATCATCAAGTATTTAATTTTCAATAAACAAATGATGAAAAAGGTCATATATAGATAAGTGTTCATTGTAGTTAGACAAGGTATTAACAAAAGTGAATTATAACATTTTATTCTATAGAAATATCATAATATGATCTTAATATTCGGAGAAACTAAGGCACAAAATGAGAAAGGTCTAGGTGAAGAGTTTAAAGAAAGAAAATAAAAATAATAAAAATGAAATAAAAGTAAAAAACTACAAAATACCAATTGTTTCAGTATTAGATAAGACATGTGCAACAGGTACATACATTCTTATAATTCTACTTTAAATATTTGCAAATAGATGTTATCAATAGTAAATATTGAAACTAAGCCTGCAGAGACAAAGTAAAACTTTATATTTTTTGAAACATTGTATTCATCACATGAAATAAAACTAACAACATACGTGTTTTCAATTGCTAATATAAAATTCTAAACATTACTAAATCAAAGACAAGATTTCAATTAACAACGATCGAGCAAGGTCATTCATCCCTACAACCAATAATACATAAATTAAAAATCTAGAACTAAATATGTAAATGGATAGATGAGGGAAAGCCTCTAACTATTTTCTGCAAAATCAAACGAATACTAACAACAAATAAATAGAAAAATCTTCTTCGAAATGCAAAGATCAAATTTAGAGATGGAAATAAAAAATGTGTAACATGTACAGGTAGTTCAATAAATTAGAAAAGTTCACACTTCTGTCAACAGCCCCCCTATAATGGGAAACATGTCTTTTAAATAATAGTTTGAAGGTAATTGTTCGAAAATATCTAAAGTATAACTGAATCACATTTGAAATTAATATTAGATAAATAATTTTTTAATGGAGAAACTATTCAAGATGTCGCCTTCACGTCTTTGATGACTTGATTTTCTTCGTCGAGCTTGTAGGAGAGAATGAGTGAGCCCCACACATCCTGACAGTTCTTTCTTGTGTGAAAATGAGGGGGATTTCACTCCAATCATTTGTTTGTTCCGTCACCAATTGCATCGGCAACATAGGGTGGATAGCCTATGACATGGAAGAGACCTACTCCCTTGTAGCATGTCGTTTAAAATGTATTTTTAACATCGTGAATTTCTCCCACTCTACACCAAAAAACTAGGGAAATTTCTTATACTTAGTAATTACCACCACCATTTGAGACCTGATTTGATATCATACAACCAAAAGGCTCTGTATAATTTTATCAATCTTGACCCGTATGGTAAAATATCTACACGCGCCATTTACCACTATGTATGAAGAGACTATATCATCACCCTGCATACCTAAACATCCTAGATATCACTTTGTATTCTTCATTTTCTCAGAGAAGCTTTCCCAAGACACCGTCCAATTATCATTTCCCCAAAATTAAGGCACACCAAAGCTAATGAGATAATTCAAATCAGTTTAGAAATCATTCATTTCTTTCACGACCTTGTCGAATTCTTCTTCCATTGCTTTGATGGCTCCCTATTTCTCTCTTAGCATACAAAGGGAAATGATACAATCCTCCCTGGAAAGAAAATCTACTTCTTCCAAGGTATCATTTTCCAATGTATTAATGAGATCTATGAGGGAATCGACATCTTTTAGTCTTTCATTGAGGGTTGTGGCAGTTCTTTTTGCCTCTAGGTTTGTGTTCTTCATTATGCCCTTCTCACATTGTGAAAGGATATTTACATAGGCTTTAACTGTGGTTATTTTCTGCCATATCTCTATCCATATCTCATCCTTGGCCTCCACTAATATTTGTCTCCCTAGTATTGAAAATCAAAATACTTCCCAAAGGGAGTTTTCTTTGTTATGCTCATTCTTCAACGCATCTTGAATCTGTTTGATTTGTGTGTTCTTTTGTTCTTCTAAACTGAATGCCCTATGTTCAGCTCTTTCTTTCTCTGCTTGGGCCAATTTTAAGTCCTTCTCCAGCTAATTTATTTTGGCATGTAATAGTCTAGAACCTTCGACCTCCAATGTTTTGGAAGAATTAATAGGTTGATCAATGGAAGCTTTATATTCTGCCAATAAGTTCATATAACATTCCCCTTTTTCACGATATACTGATGTCAAAAAATCCAACCATTTAAAAACATCCTATCATTCTTCTTCCTTGAGCCGTAAGGCCACTTCCATCTTTTGGAGTTTACCTGCAATCTCTTTCTTCCTCCCGAAATCCTGAACCAGAACATGAGGATAATGATCAGGAATCTTAAGAATGGGTTGAAGCGCTTTGATCTCTTTCTCCTTTTCCTCTAGCAACCTTTTGATAGGTCATGTATCTTTTGGTTGGCCTGATTTCCAAATGATAATATCTTCTAGCTCCTTTATTTGATTACTCTTTGTTTTCAATGCCATGTGTGCCACTTGTAGCTTCTCAAACACATTTTCGAACATCGCATGCATTTTCCTATTCATGGTGGATGAATCGAGTAATCTTCGAGCCACGATTTCACCTGTCTGTTGATGCAGGTTGATGACATCCATGTTTGACACCCTTCCCAAGTTGATATCCAATGAAGAGGTCACGGTGCCCAACATATGTTGGTTTCCCAAATCTCAGGTTGGACAATTGTGACATACAACACGTTTGCATCAAAATCAACAGTAGATATAAATCAGGGACCATCCATGGAAATCATGTGTTAGGCCCCTATACTACTAGTGTAACCCCTTGTTGTTATTAGTACAACCCCGTTATTATATTGTTGTACCCATGTAGTCCCCATATTGTTATTATTGTGCCCCATAGAAGCCCACTATTGTTGTTATTGTGCCCTTACATTGTTATTGTTATGTTGGCTCTGATTATACTATGACCCCTTAGACTCCTATATATAAAAAGGAGGTCTTGTCATTTGTATCATCCAAGAATTGTTCATTTGTGTAATGTAAAGGAGGTTGCCCCCTCGAAGACGCTGAATTATAAGACGTTCAACTATATTTTCTATCTTTTTGTGAGCTGGTTTCAGAACATTTGGTATCAGAGCTTTGAATTCTAGGGTTTCATTGCTCCAAACAAATCATCGTGGAATTTATGCTATAACATTTTTTCTGTGATGTTTTAGATGCTAAAACAAAAACCCATTTGGGTTGAAATCGTTCTGAACCTTGGGTTTGAAATTTAGAGATTTTCGCACTATATTTGCGGAGATATTATCTAAGGAAGTTGGCCTTTTCGCAGAATCCCGAATTACATTCCAAACAGGTGATCTGGGGAAAATAGTCATAACTTTCGTTTTGAGAATCAGTTCAAAATTTCATAAGAAGTTACAGAAAGAGGATGGACTTTAGTTTCCTGTGTATATTTTTTAGATCCTAAGGTCAAAACAGTGACACGTGGCACTTCATACAAGTTCACTCTTCTGAAAAGGTATATAATCAGGTCATCTTGGGAAATTGTGCATAACTCTTTCTTGGAGAATCTAAATTCTATCAGACTAGTGGAATTGGAAAGAGGATGCAGAGGACTACCGCAGGTCACAATTGCAGATCTGGAAGAGCCGAAATTACAGAGTTATAGTCATTTCAAGATCAAGCTCCTAAAATCAAGAAGAGGCGATATGAGGAAGTTTGATGGGAACGGTCCGGTAAATTGGATACTTGAGATGGAGAAATATTTTGATCTACATGGTGTAGCACTGTTACAAAAGGTATGTATTGCATCTTCATATTTAGAACTGGATCAATTTTTATGGTATAAAGGGCTTTTTTCTCGTAAACAACTTGTTAGGTGGTCAATTTTCACGGAGGAAATGATAGCACATTATGAGGATAAAAAGAGAAAAACCTTCTTTAGCCAATTGATAAATCTCAAACAAAAGGGTTCAATGGAAGAGCACATTGAGGACTTCCAAAAATTGAATAGAAGGGTAAATTATATTCCAAAGAAGTAAAGGATTGATGTCTTCATAGGGACTTTAAAGGATAACATTCAACATGAGGTTCATTTTTGGGAACCTGATTCATTGGAGGAGGAATTCGAGTTGGAAAGAAAAATTTAAAGCGAAATTATGGAAACAATGAATTCTACCCGTCACAAATATAAACATGGAAGTGTTGTTTCTCCTAGCCTTCCACAACCTAGAAGGGTGACACCACGACAATTGGAAGAAAAAAGAGAAAAAGGGCTTTGTTACAATTGTGATAGCAAATGCACTAAAGGTCATAAGTGTGCTGAGAAGAAATTATTTTACATATATTAT
>APFE030211903.1:22500-33907 GCA_000404065.3 Pinus taeda
AGAAGCATCAAGAACTACTCAAGCGTTGAGGACAACACTTTTTGAAGGAGAGGGGCATGTTAGGCCCCTATACTACTAGTGTAACCCCTTATTGTTATTAATACAACCCCGTTATTATATTTTTGTACCCATGTAGTCTCCATATTTATATTATTCTGCCCCATAGAAGCCCACTATTATTGTTATTGTGCCCTTACATTATTATTGTTATGTCGGCTTTGACTATATTATGACCCCTTAGACTCCTATATATAGAAAGGAGGTCTTGTTATTTGTATCATCCAAGAATTGTTCAATTGTGTAATGTAAAGGGGGTTGCCCCCTCGAAGAGGCTGAGTTCTAAGACGTTCAACTATCTTTCCTATCTTTTTGTGAGTTGGTTTCATAACATCATGTATTTAATTGCTGAGGTGTCAATCGATTGAGATTGTTCCAAGAATACGGCCAAGTCAACACTAGTTTTCATTATTTTCTCATGCCTTGCTAATGTATGCTGGATTTCAAGGGCCTATATCCCTAAGTCTTTGGGTTTTATCTCCTCTAAGGTATGTCAGATTTCTCTATCCAGTAGTTCAATTTCTTGTTTGACTAAGTCAGTATCCACATCTCCTACCCTCGGCTTCACCTAGCATGATATCTTGGATAGGATTAATGCCTCTGATCTTCTCTTATACATAGGGGTAGTAGGTACAAAAAATATCAGGTTTTCATCTCCTTTGGGAACATGCACTTTGGAAGAGCCTGAACCAACTTGTATGGTAGTTTCTGTCATTTATGTAGACGTTGTTGACTGCATAGTATGACTGATAGAAATTATGGTATTGGCCAACTTTTCTACTTCTCACGTCTTTTCATGGACATAGGTTGAGAATCTGACTTGCTTCTTTAGAGCCGAAATGATCCCCATAGGATCATAGTGCCAAAGGTCATCATGCAAAAATCCCAAAGACAACATTTCCTGTTCCAAAACCTCTATTGCATTTTTATTCTTAGCAATTAGAGGAGAAATATCATATGGATAACTAAAAATTGACCCCTCTTTATTAGAAACAAATTGAAGTTCATTTACTATCATATTTTCCCTTAAGAACTCATAAGAAAATAATAATGGTGATACATAGGAAAATGAAATGGCCGCTTATGAAATCCTTAGAGGCAAATGACATATTAATTAGGAAGTAAAAACTAGCTTCCATTGCTCTGCTCTTCTATCAGTCTAAAAGTTCTAATTTATTCCTCTGAAAGTCTATTTACATATGCTTTTGTGAACTTAACCCTCAGTGGCTATACAAAAGAGTCAGTGTAATGTGGATAGGGATGGGGAATGCACTGGGGATATATTACATTAGACAAGTAAAAAACTTCCTTTTCCAGGTGGTTGGCATTGGTAATGCTGAGAAGAATCCTAGCGGATAAAAAATATGAAGGATAATTAAAAATAATGAGGTGTACAAGTTATGAACAATGGAGGCATGAGCTAAAATGAATAATTATGGAAAAATAAATCATAAGAGCCTAGTTCAAGTATTTAGAAAATTTTATGGCTTGGAGGTCGAGCTGTAGAGTAACAAGCCATATAGCTAAGAAAATCGACTCATCGATTTTACTATCATCAGCTAAACCAAATATAACTAAGAAAATAAATATTATAGCCTAATAAAATGGTTTTAGGGACTCCATTGGCATAGGGAAGATAAACTTTAATTCAGAGGCTATTTTTTCGAATAAGGTCACAAAGAATTTGAGCTTATCACCCTCTGCCCAAGTAATGAACTCGTAGTCGAGCCCCTTCTCAGTTATGTCCATTCCATGGGTGGGAATACCTAGCATCTTTGCAACAATTTCCATGTCCAAATTTAGGAAAAAATGGTGGCTAGACTTACAGAAGAATTAGCCGGAGTGAATCAGGATCAAAGTGAATAAGGGGAAGAGTTTCATGCAAGAACATGGAATTTAATAAACACAAGTCATCGCGAGACTGAGCATAGGAGAGGCTGAGGGTTATTTTTAGGGTAAAAATGTATGTGAGAGTTACTCTCGTGTCCTAAACCCTAAACTAGTCATTAACAGGGGCTTCCTTCCCAGACGACTTGGACATGGTGTAATTCTATTGTTAAATGTTAATTACCTAAGAGGATGAGTTGGGATAACTTATTGTGCAAAGGAGCATAGCTTTCTTACCTCGGGTATGCTTCACACCCTTTCTTGATAGTGGAGTAGCTTCTGAAGGTTACCTATAGGAATGAAGCCAAACGAGTGAAATGCAGAAAAGGCTGGTGGAAATTAAAATTAAATGAGAATTATGAGTTTAATTAAATGTGGCAGGAAGATGTAAACCTGTCATTGAATGACTCACCGACTGAGGAGAGAGGGGCCCACTCATCACATGATGGTAAGAAGTTAAATAGTGTGTTACTTATGATGTGACCGTCATATATTTGTAATGGGCGAATGACAAGGATTACATTGGGCTAGAAGGAGGGTTGCAATGGTCACACAAGTTCTCATGTGATGAAAGCTAGCGACCATTCGATTGGCTCAGAACAAATGGTGGAGATCCATCGGGTGGGAAGACTGTGGTTAACTCTCGTGCTAGTATGAATGTGACACAGATAGCTCAGCCGTCGAATCTCCAATCGGATAGTTAATTTTTGTAATACACATTATGGTTAATCCCGTCGGAACTTTGGTAATGCTATAAAGCAGTGGCAAGACAAAATGTGATAAATGTATCAAGACCATGGATATTCTACCCATGGAATATCTTTACTCATTTTTGTACATTCGATAATTCCCCCCTCAAATTTAGCTATGTAATAAAATTCAAAAGGATGAGAGGGTTTTTAGTGCCTAACAAACCATTTTACTAAAATCCATAATAAATCTCCTATAATATCTAGCTAGTCATAGGAAGCTCCTAACATCCCTTTGTTTCTGAGGAACAAGGACTCTTTTGATAATGGAAATCTTGTTAGGGTCAACTTGAATCCCCTCCTTAGAGGGGAGGTGGCCTAGAAAAATCCTTGCATTCATCAAAAATTCACATTTGTCTATACTTAAAGAGAGATTCATTTTAATCCATATTTTCACAGCTTTACACAAGTTAGAGAGGGATTCCTGGAATGCATCTCCATAAGGAGTGAAGTCAACCATATAAATTTGAACCAAGAAATGAATAAGATCAGCAAAAATACTCAAAGTTTCCCTCTGGAAGGTAGTAGGGGCATTAGACAAGCCAAAAGGGAGGACCCTATAGGAAATATTCCCCCATGAACAAGTGAAGGTGGTCATATCCTATTCTTTAAACCATCCAGAAATGAAAAGAACTTTATCCCTACAAGATCGTCCAAAACATTATCAATAAAAGGTAAGGGAAAGTGATATTTCCTAGTAGCCTTATTGATTTCCCTATAGTCAACAAAACTCTCCATTTCCCATTATGTTTGTGTGTAATAACAATAGGTGATACCCATTCATTTTATGAAATAGCGCACATGAATCATGCATCCAAAAATTTCTACAATTCTTCTTTTACTATCTCTTTATGTGCAGGGTTCGTCCTTCTCTGGGGATAGTGAACAAGTTTGTAGCCTTCATTGATGGATATGTGATGTATACAAACTGAGGGATGGACCCCATTCATTTGTTTGTAATCCTAAGCAAAGGCATCAAGCTGCTAACTATTAGCTTTGTGGGCCCTGACCCAGGATCAATGTTAGTCAACCAAACAAATCCCTACACAACTAGCCCTTTCGGCATTAGCCCGTGGAGCGTGGATTAAAGTCTCACCCGAAGTAGTATGGGGGGATTCTGTAACCAAGTTTCCACACCCTGAGATGATCGTGATGTCGGTTTATACCCCCTGACCCTTCTTTCACGTAGGTCGCTAAACCTTAGGGCTCTATCAATATACCCTTTATTCCACCCTTCCGTACCTCCATGAAGGTGTATGATTGACCTTCGTGCAGCCCTAACCAATGGTTCAGGTACTTTCACGCAGCTATGACAGCGTGTTGTATAGGTTCCCAAGTTATCTAAAGTGATTTATTTATCTTACCAATCAATTACAGTTAGCGTTGCGTAAACTGATATATTTACTTCTGTTCAATTGACAGATAGAATCACATACATTCGCGCATCAAATAAACAATTTAAAATAAACCCAGAACACAATATAATCATATGCATTAATAGAGACTAAATACACAATAATTGTGGAATACTTTTCTTTATTGATATCTTCCAGTTAATACAAGGGTCCGTGCACTCAGTTGTAGACTTCCACACTAGGCCTCAGCGCACTCAGCAACAAAGCCTCTACCTATGCTAAGACCTAAAACCCTTAGACTTTTCTACCAACAATTCCCAAGCTTCAGGGATTCTAACTTCCTAGAGCTTACTTACTTAGCTCTCTTTTATACAATTCCATGGTTCGCAGACCATGGGTAGATCTTTACAACCAACTTGACACTTTACAAAATAAGGGCAGACAACCCTCCATGACTCTTGACACCTCCACACTCCGTGACCACAAAATGCGGAGACTTTACAACTTTATTACAAAATTATCCAAAACATGGCCTTTTAGCCCCAAAACGGCTCTTGGGGGAACCCGTTCCCAACAGGTCCCCAACACAAACATGGTGATTTTCCCTCAAGTTAATCTACGAGCGCAGAGATCTTGGCGTGAAGACCTCGCAGCTTGACCTATATGACGACAACCTCGGCGATGCATTGTACGGCCGCCTGCTTCAATTCTTCAACCAACTGCTCCATTGCTAGTCCTGAACTATCACCCTAAAGCTTCTACTAAGTCACTTACAAATTAGCAAGCTTGCCTTCAATGGATGTTGTGACTGAATAAGCTTCATCCAACCAAGGCTTCAAGTTCACCTTTAGCACTGCCTCTTTGTGCTACGCTGCATCTACCTGTTCCTTCAATTTTTGGACCTCCTATAGGTTCATCAGTCTCTGTGTGAGAGCAACAGTGCACATTGTTCCTTTTACTTCATCATAGCATGGCTGCAATTCTCGCGCCTATGTCTCCAACCGTTGTACGTTAGGATCCTCTTTCAGATTGGTCAAGACCTTGAACTACTATTCAAATAGTCATGTGAAGTCTGCTACTGCACTGTCTACTTCTACTATCTCTTCTTTGACAACGGTTGCGCACGGCTCCTTTACTTTCAGTCAAATTGAAGGATGAGCTTTCAGACTGAAGCTGGAGGAGTGGCACAGGATCAAACTGTATTGAGTGAAAATCTTCCTTCTATATTAATAAAGATTTTATTCCTTTTCTCATATTCTTGTTCATATCTATGATGATTATGTGTTTCAATGTCTTCAATTCCATTGGTTTATAGTAGATAGATCATGTATGCTTTGATCGTTTTTTGTTTCTGTTTCTGTTGACACAAGTACCAATTGAGAAGATTTAGTTCAAATGGGAGCTGTGAGAGTGATTCAAAAGAGATCAAGGAAGCGAAAGACTACGAGTAAGTTCCTTCATCTCATCTATCTACTATAGGAAAAGGTTAAACTACTTTTTTTATATTGTTCTAGGTGTAGCTACCCACCTAGGGAAAATGTGTTTATCCGTAGATGCAAATTCCATATAACACATATCACAGTGAGACACTTTCAGACACAGTCCAGAAGTATCCCACTTATGACAAAGAGATGTATTCCATTGTGCAATGTTGGACACCTGATCCTCAATGGGTTAGTGTGGAAGCCTAATAGACAAAAGGAGTCCAAGAGACCTTGGGATGTGGAACCCAATGGTCAAACCATGTACTATAAATGTATATCACTTGTTAATAAAAAATGTACTCTCATGTTTTATCTTTCCTATTTGTCTTTTCCATGTGTGTGTTTAACATGGTATCAAAGCGGGTGATTGTTGGTCCTGCTCCAATTTGAGCCACTAATTTTTGTGGTCATTTTATGTGAGTTTGTTTCTATACCTCAGCATTATCTAGACTCTCTGAAATCTGCAACTGTTATAACGCAAGACCTAAATTGGGCTCTTTGCCCCACTAAATCTTGGTATATATGTTATTTATCTGTGCATTAATTGAAGTTCAAGCTTTATATGTGAAGTTGTAGCGTTACTCCTGCATTAAATTTCGTTTTTATATGAGGGTCATATTTATATATGCGTTGAGATTATTGTGAGCACTAGTTTAGCGTAAAGTTTGGGAAAGACAACGAGAAATGAATGGTCATGGACGCTACTATTAGTGACTCTGTCTAATTGTGACAACTATTAATCATTCACCTGTCACTAGACCTTATTATAGTCTGCCTTCTACAATGTCCTTCATGAAAAAAAATGTTACATTTACCTGAGATTTGTTTCAGAAAAAAAAAAATGCATTGATTGGAATAAGATGATGAGCAATTTCCTCTCTACGTGCTGACCTTTAAGCTACTCCTTCATATTCCTAATTTTTATTGAATGATATCCTGATTTCTCTATGATATTTTAGCGCTAGAGTGACTAACGCTTTGGTTGTGTGAGGATATTCTCTGTATTAGAAGTTTTCTAATTTGACCTCTAAAAATATGGCTTTGATTCCCTACATTGTGCATTGAATGCTCTATCTCCTCACTATTCACTATTTTCTATGTTGAGGACTATTGATATTCACCATTCACTATTTTCAATCATTGTTCTCTAACTCTCTCCATCTCACGCTGGAATTCGGTGAGTTCAGAGTCAAACGTGATAATTGTAGTCAGATCCAAAACATTTTGCATAGAGTTCAAGACATTTATTGTTTTCGCCAAAAGGTATTTTTGTTTCTGCGTAATATTTGCAAGCGATTCATCCTAGTCTCCATTTTTGGATGCTATTTCTCTGTCCTTCTAAATCCACCGGTCTCCTCCAATGCATTAAACAGCTCCTGATGCATCCTCCTCTATTTCGGAGAGATTGAGCTGCAGGGTAGAATTGATCCATGCTAGAAGCTTGTTCCTGCCTACAAATTAGGCACCATCCAGCATCCCTATATTAGCTACCACTGCCATTTCTATTGCCTAATTGCATCCATACCACAACCACCCAAATACCCCCTTTGCTACTATGTTGCTCTCATAAAAAGGAAGACAGATGATTAGAAAAAGCAAGGAAGATATTCGAAGGGAATATAATAGAGAGAAAAAAAAGCAATCATTGCTTTCAAACCTCGCAGCTCACTCATTGTTAATCAATGCAAGGAGGGAAAGAAAGTTTCCCACTTTATTATAACCATTAGACGTGTGTTCAGACACACAAAGGAAGTTTGAGAAAACCACTAGTCTTCAAATGGTAGGAATGGAATAAGGCAATGAAATCCAATGCATATTCACTATTGTTCATCATCCCCATCTTCTGAGCTTCTGAGAAGAAAAGAGTGCCCAGTTCGAAAGTCATGTGAACAACAAAAACTTTAGTGATCTGCATGTCCTTCAGCTCAGAAAGCTTCACTCTTGTAGCACTTCTATTTTCTTTCACTGGAATGGTCGATTTGTAAGCAATTTCACATCCCACGTTACTAAGAGAATCAGTCCAGAAGGGCAGCATGACGGTGTCGTAATCATTGTCAGCATAGACATCATTGTCAACGTAGACGGCCACGACTTTTATCCTACTTTGATTTAAGAGCATTCAGATACTCTTACGAATTTGAAACAACTGCATTGATAGGAAATCCAACTGAATGAGAGAAGAGGTAATGCTTAATTTCTGAGCATGCAATAAAGTGTAAACAAGGCTCTTGCACACACATTTGATACCATGACTTTTCTCTATCCATAGTGTTCAACCAGCACTGCAATTGCATCGACGTGAACAACATCACTATAAAGAAGTTCTATGTAGCCACCTCATCAATGGCAACATGCTTGAGAGCTATGAAAATGGCACAGTGGGTGTGTCCTTCCCAGTCTCTCACTTTGTAAACGTGCATGGAGATTAGCTATCTTCCAATAGTAACAAGTGGGCAGCTCTGGGTAGTTAAAGATTGTCTTTTCATGACAACAATGCCTCAGTTCCCTATTCAATGTTAAATGATATATGTGTTGGTGTATTAATCGTTATGGGTTTGGGTTGAGTCCCTGCTTTATATATACGCAGTGTGTTGAATATCATTGGTTGAGGTATGCATTCATTGATTTTTATTGAACACTAGTGTATGTTGAATCTGTAGAAGCTGTGTTAAAGCAACGAGCTGGTCGGTTCATCTCTGTGAATTCATACTTGAATGAACATGTGGAATAATCCTTTCATTGCTGTGTAGCTCCTATAAGTGGGTCATTGTTGTGTTCATCATTCTTATTGGAATATTGGAGGTATCGTTGATTCTTTATATATATTGCATTCTGGCATATGCTCTCTTAGCCCTCCATAAATTTTGTGTGATATATGAAGGCAGATTTTTTTCTTTGAAGAAAGAGGAAAGATCAGAGAATATTTGTTCATATCCTAGTCAAAGCATTCATATATGAGAATTCAAGTACTATCCATGACATGGTGCTATAGTTGTTGAAGTTTTGATAGCCATTGTTTTTGCTTTGAAAGTGAAGGAGTATTTGAAGGATCCAAGCAAGTTTGCAGTTGTTGTTGCCCCAGTTGTGGCATTGTATTTAAAACTCATTATAGTTTTTGTCTACATATATATGCATTGATTCCTTGATTCGACTACTGCATAAGAGTTTGGTGGGCTGTATAAAGGCAATGATTGTTTTGACAAATAAAAGTAATCTTTTGTGGAGAAAAGTTTAGTCGATTGTATTGTCAGAACATAGTATTGGTCATGAGTAAACTCTTATTTTTATATGGATTATAATTGGTGCTTTCTAGTTGCACACTAATCATTTGCTGCACATTTATAAAGGATATTGCTGTGTACTGTGAGTGGGTATTACTTTTCTGCATTGAGTAGTAGCTGTGATCAATTTTTAAGGTGTAATTCTGACATTGAAGAAAAAATGGCCATAATCAATGAAGTATTAGAGTTCCTCAAAACTATCATATTGTCTACTACTCATTATACATTAAAAGCCAGCAAAGTTTCTCTCACAGACATTCAAGTCTATCTACAAAATGCACAAGAGAAAATTGATTTTTTGCAACTGGAATCTCAGCTACAACAAGAAGAATTAAAACAGAGGAGTCATTCTGAACCTGTTTATGTTTAGAACAATGAAACAGACTCCCATAAAAAACAAGACAATATTGTTGAAGTTCATTCATATCCATTGCCCAATAAAGCAACAGTTGTACATGCAGATGCAGAAACTCAGTCTGCACTTCCCAAGCCCATCATCAGACCTTGGGAACAGCTTTTCCATAACAAGCACCGAACTGGTCTTGGATATGAGAAGGACTTGTCCTTTCATATTCTAGACTACTTAAAGCCCATTCAATTTCAAAGTGCTGGATTTCCTCATGACAATTCACCTCCAGCTGTTCCAGATTCTTCCCCTCTTCCATAGAAACAGCAACAACAACAGATTGTGAAATGCCAACACTGTGACTGAGTTGGCCATTTGAAAGATCATTGTTTTGATCTTCATCCATGTAAGCATTTTCATAAAACCACCCATTCTTCACACAGATGCTTTAGAAACAAACGTCCTGCAAGAACAAAGATTCATCTTGGATGGATCTTTTCTTGGCAATGGGCATCAATAACCAAGAAGATATTCCAATCACATGTCAGAATTTGTTCTAAAATATTGAATAGTCTTGCAGTTGAGTTTTCTCCATCATCTCACCTTGTGTCTAACGGGGGGGGGAATGATGGTCATCTACAAGCTTCAAAGCCACATCAAGTGAGCCTAAGCCACAACTTGCCACATCAGTTCCAGAGTTGTAGCCAGAAACAAAGATGCCGCTGAACATGCCTTCAGTTGGTAATCTGGGACACTTCCTCTAGCAGAAGACTTCAACTTCTTGCCAGTTTCAGAAGAATTCTAGGAACAAAATTGAGAACACTTCCTCTAGTAGAAGACTTCATATTTTTACCAGTTTTGGAAGCATTACATTTTGGGGAAGGAAACAATCATCGACATAGACCACTGACCCCTACAGTTCATACAAATGCAAGGAAAGCTATAGAATGATATCCGTTAGAATTTTTCCATATACCTACAACAATTCCATTTTAATATTAATTCCAAGAAGGGAAACACCAATAATGTTGCAGATTGCCTCAGCCGACCACGGATCATGGCGTTAACCACGTGCTCAACTCTTGTGGGCACGAGACTTTTGATTGGCCACTTCTCTACAAAAGTGACCCACAATTCGGCCACACATACCATACTCTCTTGGAGGGTCAACAAGTTCTAGATTTTCACCTCCAGGATGCTCTATTATGCCACCTAGGACACCTTTGTGTTCCTTCAAGAGAGTGTGCCAAGATTATTTGGGAAACAGACTACAGTCGGATCATTGGGAATTTTGGGGTCGAGAAAATGTTGCAGTACTGTAGAACTATTTCTATTGGTTGAATCTTTGACATGTTGTTGGGAAGTACATCAGATCCTGCACTTCCTGTGCCATTTCTAAACCAACCATCAAGAATCAAGGCCTCTATACTTCGCTGCCTACCCCTAGTCGACCTTGGGAATCCATATCCATGGATTACATGCTGGGGCTTCCATCTACTAAGCATGGAAACAACTGTGTTATTGTGGTCTTCGATAGATTCTCAAAGATCGCCATTATGGCAGCCTGCAAGAAGAATATAAAAGAAGAAGCCACTACTAAACTCTTCTTTGAATGAGTGTGGGTACACTTTTGGATCCCATGGTCTATCATCTTAGATCGGGACATCAAGTTCCTCTATACATTTTGGTCCAATCTCTGGTTGATGTTGGACACCAAGCTCACTAAGTCCACAATTTTCCATCCCCAAACTAATGACTAGATAGAGGCTGTCAACAGGATGATCATTCACATTCTGTGGATGTACAAATCAAAGTATCCATGCACATGGGATGAGAGACTCCCCTATGTCCATCAATGATCCAGGTGGATATTGGTGGACACCTGCCAAGTCAATCTGGACCCCCATCATTGTTTCTCTCAGCATTTTCAGTTTCCTTAATTGTAGCACAACTTACTATTTTTAGCAGTTTTTCGGGTCCTGAACTTCCGGAGCCGTTTTGAGGGCCTAAACGACGTTTTTTGGGGAATCCAGGGGCAACATGGGTCCATGGACCAATGTTGCCCTTCCCAAAGTGGTAGTTCTCGGATAGATCTTTCTAACGAGCTATCATACGCGTCAAACGGAGATCGTATGCCAAGTTACGACCCCGGGAAATTGATGTACCAATTTACCCAAAACGGGGCCCACAATTTGGCGTTTCATCTTCTAAGGGTCGGTTTTGGAATGTGAAGGGTTTTCCTTTGTTT
>APFE030211903.1:37005-75136 GCA_000404065.3 Pinus taeda
TTTACCCAAAACGGGGCCCACAATTTGGCGTTTCATCTTCTAGGGGTCGGTTTTGGAATGTGAAGGGTTTTCCATTGTTTCTCAATAATAAATAGGCCATCGAGCCTCATTGTAACACAAGTTCGGAACAGTTCAGAGACATGTAGCGCACATCTCTTCTCAGAGATAAGCTACCATAGTCCTAGCTGGTTTATTTCCAATTCTGGTTGTAAGCATATTTCGGTATTTTCCATTAATGAAATGAAGTATTATTTCCGCTGCATATCTTTATTTATGGTTATCGCATCTCTGTATTTATGGTTATCTCTGTAATCTATTGCGTTCCTGTTTAAATCTGGATCAATCAAAGCTATAACTGGGCTCTTCACATCTCGATTGGCCACAACCCTTTTCAGGTGGGCTTGGGATTCTAGCCACTATGTCCCATTTATGTGGCCATACCATTTTCCACAACCCAGGAAAATTTGGCTCATGTCCAATCTGAACCCGACAAGGAAAATTGCTTCTTGAGAACATTCAACAAATCTGCCAACAAGTCCATTACATATTGGACAAATCCAATGCTAAGTACAAGCAATGACATGATCAACATCGTGTGCCGGACAAGTTCCAGGTGGGCAACAAATTTTGTCTACATTTGCAAAAGGAGCACCTCGCTGGACCGCACCACAAGATTCACCCACTTTGGTATGGGCCATACACTATCACCAAGGCTATGGGAGATAATGATTTTGAGCTTACAATTCTCCCATTCCTTGGCCTAAACTCAATGTTCAATGTGGATTTCCTTTAGCCATACTTTCCACCATTATTGGACACATCCGACATTGCAGAACAACTCACACCAATAGAGTTAAATCTAGACTACATGGAACAAGTTGCAACTGATTGGATCATAGACACATAGATTAAGAAAACTTGGCAGTATAAGATCCAGCTATATTGAGTTTTCAAAGCTGACCAACTCCTGAACCAAGGAAAATTGCTCACCACGGACCAAGTTCAACAGAAGTTTTCTCATCTCATGGAGGAACTTAATGCAATGGAGACCATTGATTCCTAAGGGGGGAGGAATGTTCTAGGTGGATTTTGGTGGCCACCCACCTATTCCACTGAGACCCCCACCACTGCCTCTTTTAGTTTTTTCAGTTTTCTTAATTGTAGCACAATTTACTATTTTTAGCAGTTTTTTGGGTCCTAAACTTCCAAAGTTGTTTCGAAGCCCTAAACGACGCTTTTTTGGAAAAATTCCCTAGTGATTTCAAAGGAAAGCACAATTTTTGTTGTGTTTCTTGGATAGATATTTCCAACAAGGTATCATACATGTCAAATTGAGATAATATGACCAAGTTACGACCCCAGGAAGTTGGTTGCCCAACTAACCCCAACAGGGCCCATAAACTCTTGGTGTTACATCTCCTCGAGTTAGGGTTTTGGTTGTTTAGGGTTTTCTCTTATTATTCAATAATAAAAAGGCCCTTGATCCTCATTGTAACTTATCTCAGAGGCATGTAGCCACCACATTTCTTCTCAGAGACAAGCTACCATTGATTGAGCTAGTCTTTTTTACATTCTATTTATAAGCATATTTCAGTATTTGATATTAATGGAATGAAGTTTTATTTCTACTGCACCTATGTATTTTTGTTATATCTATAATTTCTTGTGTTCCCTGTTTAAATTCAGATCATGATGGCTGAGAATGAACAATTGGCAAAGAAATTTCAAGCTTCCAGGCAAGAGGTAGAACAAATCTAAGCATCAACGCATAATGCAGTTTCTACATTGGGGGAGATAAGGAAAAAGATACTTACTGAAATATCAACACTTGGTGATACCATACAAAATCTCTATGATGTATTTGTCATTGTGCATAAAGTAGTTGTCCGTTTGTATGGCTTATTGCAGCGAATAAAAGAGTTTTTTCAAACTCTCAAAAACATACATGTTGTCATCACCATGTACAATAGTGGACAATGCAGTACAAAGGGAACCCACTCAACTTAGAAAATAATATGAAGCCACAGGAAAAGATGGAGAAAGAGAAGGTACAAATATTGATTCAAACAACGAACATCCAGCCTCATTCATTAGCAGTGCATATGCCTCATATGTGTGGTTGTATAGTAGCCTTGATGTATTGGTGAGAAAACACCAGATTCCATCAATCGGTTGCCTCACCAATGTTAAAACCAAGAACGAAGTTCGGATGGAGATCGATGAGTACTTGGAACAACTAAGATGAGAGGCCACCAGGGAGGAATTAGAGATGTATGCACACAACATGCAAGAGTACATTAGTGGTCCTATCAAGGTCAAGACTATGCTACTCATGATTCAAAATGAGTTGAATATAGGTTCCAAGATCATATACCTAGATACCAAGGAGGATGGAGTTTGCTTCTAGAAAGACACTATCAAACAGTTTGGGGACACCATCACACAGTACCAAGCTTGGCATCGATATGTGACTGAGAAGTAGCAAGCAGAGGTTGTTGAGCTAGAATTTCCCTAATCTCCAAAATCATAGTGTTGTGTCTTGCTAGGTTGTATCTAGCCTATTTTGTCTTATATGGGTACGTGTGGAAAATGTAATATTATTATGTTGTTAGTGAAATTCCAAGTGTCAATATTGGAATGTGAAAAGTCATCATCATGTAATGTAAGGTTCATTTAGTGAAGAAATTGAAGAGTGATCAGGAATTCAAAGAGTCATAAAGGGGAATGTTAAGGGTCACCCCACCCTTTGTTATAAGTAGAGCTCCATAACTCATAGAACAATGTTTTGGGAGCCAAGCTTTTAGCTAGGATTAGGCTTGGATAAGGCTTGGGAGTATTGTGAAGAGCCTTGGCATCTCCATAGCGTAGAGAGAGTATAATTCTTTGGAGGAGCAGGTATTCTTGACTGTAATGTTCCACTATTGGGGCTAGTGGTCATCAATGGTGTATGTATGGATGAAACTTTAACTTATAATAATAAAATCAGAGCCAACATGCTTTCATGCATATGTTTTTAATATAGTAGGACTATTCTTGTTGTATTAGAAATGAATGTTAATTAAGTTATGCATATTCTTATGAACTACTTTGTATGCATTTGTACAAATCTTGTTGAATGAATTTTGTTGGATTAACTCATCACTTTAACTTGTGGACTATTATCCATTTTAGCTTGTGATGTCATTTCGCTTGTGTGTTCCTTTCAAGCTACATATTATTATAGGCTTCCAAGGGGCGCACTTCCTTTTACCCTCCATGTGTTAGAACCTTCATGCACTGCACTTGACTCTCCGTAGGGTCACACACTTTCTCTCACCCAAAGTTATCATACTTTCCTCTATGTGCTACCATGGTCAAGGCATTATATTACAACCCACTACAAGGAATCCTACTCCAAATGGTGTGAGGTCTAGTTGGGACTTCATATCGGGGAGATCCCCTCAATTTTGGTGGATCCATCATCATTAAAATTTCTGTTTCTAGAAGGAGGGCCAGATGAGAAGCTAAGCCCTTGAAGTCTATTTTGAATTTCTGCACATATTTCATGACTTCTTCCCAAATCAAAACCCTGTCATGTTTCTATCTCTGCACATTTTGGAGTGCAAGTGAGCATTTTAGATGACTTGTTAAGATTCAATTTTAATGGTGAGGGTGGAATAACCTTGCTCAGACAAATAATTACTTTTGTTGGTTTATATGACAAGCATGATGTCCTATCTGATGATATTGATTGTGGGTTGTTTTCTCTCACGTTTGAAAAGCGCGCAAAGAAATGGTGCCACACATTACCCACAACCTCTATACACTCTTTCGAGCTTCGTTTTAGAGAATTGTGCCATGATTTTGTTCTTTATGACAGTAAATCCCTTAATAGTAAAATTTTAAAATTGTGAAAATCATCTTGTGAGTCTCTTCAATATTTCCAAGATCGTTTTCTTCACTACTATTTTAAATTTCTTGAAGAAGAAGTTGATTGGGAATTCCTGGATGAAATATTTCAATATCTTGTTCACATTTATGAAAATCGACATGAAATATAATCTTTCAAACCTCTCCCAACATACCTCAGTGTTAGAGCTTCTAAATATGAGACAGACAGGGTTGATATCCCAAGTGACCCTCTGTCCCCTTCCCATGAAACAACTCTAGATTCACAGTTCGAGGTGGGAGAATTTGGGAATCCACCTGTTGATTATCAACATATCCTCCTATCCCACATGCTCAGAATTTCTACACAGATTTGGATTGTAACTTCGTTTGTTTCCATGAAGAGCTATATCCTCATCCTCCATCCTTCGGTCCCTTTGATCCTCCAGATTTTGGTTCGTTGTGTTCATCTATTTTAGGTCTTATAGTTGATGTTCACAAGGATCAAGTTTTGGACAAAGTTGGTGTTGAAAAACCAACCTAGGATATAATTTTTGATGAGTATGTGTGGGAATCTTAACAAGAATCTATGGTGAAGGATGACCTCCTTCTATCTGCACCTCGTCCACTTTATCCTAACATCTTCCATGATTCTATCATTTTCGGTCCTTGTTGTGAAAATTTATTTCTAAATATTTCTACTTTCGATCATTCACAGAACACATTGGATGCCAATTTTTCATTTGAATTCGAAGAGGAAAAATATCTCTTCCCAAATCCACTCATTCTCTCATCTTACCTTTCTAGAAACATAGAGGATGAAATTTCTCATTTTTTATTATTTCCTCTTTATGATTCATCATATCATGAGGATGTCATTATTCGTCATCTTGAAATTTTTTATCATCGCTGTTGTGATATTTTCATTCATTCATCCGATTACGATTATAATTTGTTCATTGTTGATATTTATAAGCCACTAGTATTTGATGAGTCATATCTTGATGAATTGAAAACTCCTCAAGCTATCAAGACACTTCTGCCTGAGTTGATGGTTATGTCAGGTTCTCGTAGCCTTGAAGTGAGTTCCACTTTCAATCAGAAATGTGCTAAATATTTCTAGGCTTCTCATCACTCTATTGATCACGTTGAAAATCAATTTGTCTTATAATTTTCACATCCTCCATTGGAATCACATGATCCTATCGCTCAAGCATTGTAGGAGTCGCACGTAGCAAACACTATTGCAAAACAAATTTTTTGTTATTTCTTCATGTTTTCTCATTTTTCAAGTTCAAAAGTGTGTACATGTCTGATTCCACTCACAATGTGTTAGGAAAACATAATACATCCGTAGAGTGCTTCTCACATGATTTCCATTTTTATTTTTCTTTGGATGCATTCGAGCTTTGAACATTTTGGTTTGCATTGCTTTATCTTTCCTTTTGCTTGTTTTTCTTGTATATATTTCTTTTCGATCATGCTATCACCTACATGGGCTAACCAATGTGTTGATGGATGCATTGCAAACATCACTTTACGTTAGATGGCCTATGTTCTTCTTAGCTTAGTAGTAGAAGCAGTTCTAGATTTGTGTACTTTGTCTTGCTTCTTTTCTTTGTTTGTTTTCTTTTGCACCTGTATGTTATCTTTTCGCATGAAACCATTTTTGGATTCTTACAAAATCAGTGTGAAGTCCATGAGGAACTTGTACAAGTATCCAAATTTGGATATTTGTTTATTCCCTCTCTTTTTGTGAATCTTGCATTTCTTCTAGTCAGTAATACCCTAATAGAAAATATGTTCCTTCCAGAGAGAGTCATGGTGAAATCACGATGCTTGCACTCTTAACTAGTACCACATACTCTGATCAGTTTTCTATATTCAGTTAACCCTTGCCAACTCAGTTAAGTAGAGTAAAGAGGGGGAAAACCTTAAAAAGTATGTTAGAGGTATAAACAAATATACTTCTCTAAAGGAACAACCTCGTTTTCTCTCAATAAGTCAGGATGCCTCTTCCACCTCATGAAATAAATAAGTGCCTATGCACAATTATTTGAAAAATGAAAAAAATGAAAAAAATAAAATAAAGGGTGAAAGAAGAGAAAGGCTTCCTGCTTAGAGAGGTGAAGCAAGTAACTCCACCGGGGTAATGTCCAGGCTCACTGGCAGCAGAGCAATGCTTATGTTCCTGAAGTGACTCCACTAGGGTATTATCCGAGCCTGCTGGCAACTGAGCAACACCAGATGTGAAACTAATACTCTGATAGTCTATGTTACTTGTGCATCTATATACCCCTCATCCCTAATAAAAACAACTTAGTTTGACTTGGATTGATACGTGTGTTGCTGATAAAGAGAATGGTAGGGACTACATGTTTAACTCAAGCTAAGTGAAGAAGCTATAGTAATCAAAGAACTGAACAACACTTTCAAAAGATTTAGACTCACTTGATATGAGACAAGGTCCATACAGAGAGTTGGAGTTCTACCAATGTGTCACCAATGTTGTAGCGACTATAGCCACCCTCCAAAATTTTTCCTATGCTTCGATTTTGGAGCCTTCCTTCTAAACCACAACAACTCATATTGCACTGATCCAGGCATCCATGCTTCGAATGAGACTTATAATTTTCATCTTGGCTTCTGTTTTATCACTTAGTTTGTTTTCTAACCCTCAATATGAACTCTTGACTTCATCCCACAACAGTTTTGGGCTTGCCTCATAAAATTGCGCTATTCTTGAGGGAAATTGACCTTACTGTTTGGAATTGTGCAGTCTTGATTTCCATTGAGCCTTGAGCTCTGGAAATGCATAGTTATAGAGGATTAGCCAAACACTGAGCCCATAAACTACACATACCTCACTGTGCTCAGAAACTGCATAGTGCATGAGCCAGAGAGTTGTCTAGTCCTTCCTAGAACTACACAATATTTTTGGGAAATGCATGGAAGTTTTCCAAAAACGAAAAAGTGAAAAAACACAAAGGAATCTCTAAATAATAGGGATCTATTTATAGCATCCCGAAGGAGGCACTTTCACTATTTTTAGAAGCTACCACCAAGTGTCGCCTTTTCCTTGATTTTGGCATGCACGTCATAAAACCCTAATTAACCAAATATTTTTAATTGATGCTACTAGATCTCTTTCGCACATTTCATCTTGGAGCTCTAGCATTCTCGAGGAGAGAAAGGAGCCTTCAATGTGATTATTGTTGCTTTTTTGGGTGAGTTTTTATTTTGTCGTCTTTTGCTATTTTTCTTGTCGATTTTTTGTTGTTTATATTATGTGAGTGTTGTTTCACTTGTTTCTCTACATGAATGCTAGAGTTTTAAATTTTATTAGCTTTTAGAAGTGTTGTTTCAAGTTATAGATTTCCTTTCCCAAGTATGGCATGAGTTTTCCATTTTTTGCGCCGACGATTGCCGTTGCAGAGACTCTCTTCACATGCTTCATTTTCCTTCAGTTTAATCAATTGCTCCAATTGTTTCACATGCAAGCATCAACACTTAGTTAGATCTACACTTAGCTTCACACCATCTTTCAGATTCACTTGTTTTTCCCACTCCCTTTGGATAGATCTGGGTCCCCTTGCTTGGATCACACTGTGCACAACTTCCACTACACAATATGGGGATTCAAGCCTCTGGCTTGAATTCTGGAATTGTGAAGAGCATAGCCTAGGATGGATCCAACTGTGCATTGTGCAGTTCCAGGAGCTAGCCTCCCATCTTAGCCACTGTGACTCCGCGACGCGTAGTCTCTCCCAGAACTTGGTCTGAATAGAACTGCGCATTACAAAATTCCAGTCATCAAGCTCCCACACTGACTTCTGGGATTGCACAATGCATAGTTTCCACAGTCAATTAGTCACCCATGTCAGTAAAAAATTCACAATCCTTCCCGTCATGAGCCCAACATGCTTCTTGAACTTGTCCTGAATATGTTTTGATTTTAGTTGACACTTTCTTGCCATGAGTGTCCTCTCTGTCCCATAGGTACAACAATTTTCGAGCATCTCTCTAGTAGTCAAATTTATCATGGCATGAAAGAGAGATGCATCAAAGGAAACCACCAAGATAAGTACTACAGAAGCAATTGAGTAGCTATTAGTTGATTTACTAGTCTATGTATATACTCAATTGTTCATTGATAAGGGAACAACACTGACATGGTAGCAAATCAAAGACACTTTTGCAAAAGACTACAAGGTAGACTTAGATGACTCGCAGCGTTATCTTAGTATCCAATGGTCAAGGTTATATAAAGTTGCATGCAGTTATCTTGCCTTCTTGTGTGCAGACATCATCAGCTGAATTGTCTCACATACAAATGAACATACTATGACATTGAACAGTGCCAGTGGGAGGAATCTTGCCACCTTTAGGGTAGAAGACTTTCAACAGATGTATCACTTACCCGAGCCGGTGAAGCACATGGACTCACTCTTCCCATAATTATGTGAACATGAGAGACATTTTCAAGCGCTGGGTGAAAGAGTTGTCAAAGTTTAGACAACCACCCACCCATGTTTACAAGATGAAGTCCCTCAGGAAGGATTACCAGTTCTTGATAATATTTTCCTACATAATATATGGTTAAGAGAACATAGAGACCTTCCCTTAAGTGTGGGAAGTATTATGGGACCAGTTGGTGAATGATGGGACACCCTTCAACTGGTTGAATCTATTGGCTCACCAATTGAAGTCCCATGTGGCTAAGGCTCAAAGTCTGCCCAAGAATGAGAAAGAAAGGTTTTACATGTCCGCATACATATTGGATGTAATATGCGCCCAACAACAGTTCCCTTTCATGAAATGGACATGGACACCACAAGATACTACCATGAACATCTATTGGAAGTTTCTTTCTGACTGTAGGTATCGAGGAGTGATGGAAAGGCTAACTGACCACTTTATCAACCCATTATACAAGCTTATATTTGAGAAATATCCACCTTTCATGTCACGAGAAGCAATGGCATGTTCTAGCAAGGTATTCCACTGACAAACTGGTCATGCAAGAAGTTTCATACCACCTCGCTACAGGGTTGTCAGCAAGACTGCATAGGAAGAAGAGATTGTCATGGCATGCTCCTCCTTTGCTGGTCAGATTATAGAAGATTAAGAGCTTGAAAGATGCAGATGCCGAAGTTAAGGACATAGTGAAATTAAAGTTCAACACCAAGGAAATTAATCTGTATGATCCCCATGGTAAGGACCATTGTATGAGAGTTTACTTTTCATGGATCCACAAGACAATTCATTGGTTAGAGGAGGATCCTTCGAGTTACTACTATAATTCCTCTAGAGTTAATGAGCCAATCAATATAGAAAGAACTTGGAAGGATGCTCTACAGACAACAAAAACTATGGAAGAAACAACAACAATAACATAAGGAATCAATACAATGTGGGACAAGGGGAAGAGGAAGATTTTTAATGGTTCAGAGGGAGAGAAAAGCTACAAAATTAAGGAAGACCCTACCCTAGAGAAGGAAACTTTAGCAGTAGAAGAAAATAGTGCGAAGAAAATGAAGAGAGCAGAGCAAAAGGAGAGAGAAAAGAAGAGGTTGCAGGAAGCATAACTAAAGTTGCAAGAGACATAGAAGAAGCTAGAGGAAGAACATGAATTGAGGGGGAGAGAAAGAGGAGAAGCAGAAGGAAAAAGAAGAACAAAGGAAAGGAAAAATGATAGAGAAAACAAAATCAATACACGTTGATGAGCTGAAACAACCGGCAGCTGAGGGAGAGGGTGAATATATGTAGGATCTGGAGCTTGCTCAGTAGATTGAGAATTTTATTGAAGCGACAGACATGGAGTTGGAATTGGAGTTGCAGCGAGAAGACATAAACCTGATGCCGAAAGCACCACAGGTCATCTCTTAGTCTCCATCACCTCTTGTAGTAGAGCTAGATCCAGTGAGCAAGGAGATGTTGTTCTCCTTGATGATGATTCAGTCATGGATTTGTAGAATATATCATTTGATGAGTTCTAAAAGAGGATTGTACTGGCACAAAGGAATCACTTTTTGGATGACCACACATCACCTGCATTCATCAAGGAAAGGTTGATAATGTCAGACGGGAGGAAGCATCCAAACACCATTACCCAAGCCAAATTGGGCTACTGATGAGCCTCAGTATTGCAAAAATAATGATGCAACTCCCAAGGCTACCAACTTTAATTATCAACCTAGGGTTTGTACAAACTTAAGAGGTATCGACACTATATATGTAGCATACAATGTGTCCTTCCTTTGTGGTCATGATGTAATGGAGTGCATGTACTAAAGTAAAATCCTAAACTAATTGCAGAAAATGAAATGTTCGAAATGGAACCTCAACCTATTGCAAGAAAGAAAGTACAAGGAAAGAAACCTAGTCTAATTGCATAAAGATCATGAACTAAATGTAAAATAAACCTAGCTTAACTCTATTTATTAGATGTGATAATTTAAACTAAATGATCATGAAATCTGATCTAGAGAGTACTAACTGATGTGTGCATGTGTAAATATCAAAGAACTCATTTTTTAAAATCTTCTTGCTTTATAATTGAAAATGCTAATCTTTCCTTGATCTTTGGCAAGGGAGACAAGTGTGGAGCAAGAGGGTTAAAATGGTCTTGATGGCATGTAGGTCAAGTAGAGGCCTAATCCTAGCTTGAATGATGATTTTTCTCAATTCAGGCTCAAAATTGACTTTGCTACAGGATGCTACAGTGATTTCCTATAGGATGCTATAGTAATTTCCTACAGGATCCCCTCATTTACTATAGGATGTTACAAATTTACTATATGAAATTAGAATTCATAGAATGACCAAGAAAATAAAATCCAAATTGGATGGGAAAAATATTTTTATTAACTAGGATGTCTTAGGTCCCTATTCCAAGTGGAATCACTAAAAAAAACCTTTGTTAACCCATGCTAAAAAATAGAAAAACATTACTAGTCGAAAATCTAGAAATTCGAGAACTGGTGAGCCAGTAAATCTAAAACATGCCTAACCTAATCAAGTGAAAATTCAATGGGGTAATTTTTTTTATGAACTAGAATGTTTTTTTGATCTAATTCAAGTGGAACCAACTTGATTGGAGCTCGTTAGCATGCTCTAAAAAATAACAGAAATTTACTATTGTTTGCCACAAAGGAGTTCTAGAAATCTTGATTTGGGAATAAGAAGACTAATCCAAGCAACTCAATAATTACTATGAAATTCCAAAACTTTTCCAAGGATGAAATAATGCTTTTTATCCTGCAAAATAACTTACATCAACCATTTAAATCAATCCTACAACAAGAAATCATTAATATTAAATGCAGAAATAGAGAGAAATAAAAACAAGAGATGCATGTGAATAAGAAGTGAAAATAAGGAAATAAAATGATACAAAAGGGCTCTGAGGCTCCCGAGATGGCCAAGCCCAAGGAAATGTAGATATCTATGGAGGATAACAAGATTTATGACACCAATCTTCATTATTTTCATTAATACAATTACATCCCTACAAGAAAATACAATGGAGTTGCAAAAATATGAGTTCTCTCCACAATAACACTAATGAAAATCCCCCCTGAAGAAATATTCAAATTGGTTTTTATATAAAATGATTAGGAATCATTCCCCACCAAAATACCTTGATTAGTGGATCTGGTCCCCAATGCTAGGAATCTGTATTAAATGCCAGGGAACACATTCATTGATTTTCTCAATCATTGGAGTTCCACAATCTGTGCAATAATTCCATAATATCTTGTTGATTTATTATTTATTATTGATCCTCCTATAGTAGGGAGTAAGTCTCTAAATTATATCCTCCTCCAAATCTTCATAATATGCCCAATATTCTCATAATATTCGACAAAAATAAATAATATTAGGCACACATATGAAATTATTCATAAACCTTCCTAATGAATATATTACAGTTAAAAATACATTATCTAATGCAAGAAGAGAGGTTTAATATTCAGAAGGATGGTTATATGGACCTTAATTTATGTTTAATTTATAGGCATGGGCCTTAATTTATATCTAATTTAGAGGCCCATCATAACCCCTTACTGAAAGTGTTGCTCATCCTCTAAGCAACTTAGTAACCTCATTGTGCCTCATCCATGGCCCTGTTGGCCTCTCTCTTGTGCATTAAGAATATTGGTTGTAATTTTTGCAAGGACATGCCCAAAAACATATTTGTGGAAAGAAAAATCATTGTTTCTTAAGACCATTAGCTTTCTTTCTTACCCTTATTCAATATGGGTTCCTAAATATTTTTCATTTTAGCAAGGTCTTCCATATCCTTATCAACCTTCTCCTACCTTGTTCCACCATTTGGACACATCTAAAACCTTAAAATTGCCTTTAGATGAGAACTAGGACATCCTGTAGTAATTCATGTCAAAAAAATAGGAAACCTAGAGGAAACCCTTTTAAAACTGTAGGAAACCCTTTTTATGCCTTGGACAAAAGCTAGAAAGAGATTGGAGACCTATTGGAAAACAAATTTTCATCACTACAGTTTGAGTTTTGTTTTGTTGGTGAATGCCTCATTTCCTTCTGTTACCTTCTTCTTTTCTCTTGTGGCCTAGATGACTCCCTAATGGCCTTGGAGTTCTCTGTCTTGATTAGGTCTCTCTTAAGCACCACCATCTTGGGGTTTAGCATAATTTGTTCATTTATTCCTTCTTGTAGCAACATTCTGTCTTCCTGTAGTAGTCATTCCTCCTCTTTCAGGGTTTTCTAACTGTATGGGAGTGATGAGAAATGATGAATAGGAATTGGATGATGACGCTAGGGATCAAAGGGAGTAGTGTAGGTTTGTGAAAATGGAGAGGATGCTCTGTTTTTTTTTTCACAAGAATGAAATGGGATGGATGAATGATGAATATATAGTGAATATGAAGTAGATAGAGGGCTTGGAGTGATGTGGTGACTTGGCCTTTGAAAAAAATTATTCTTTTAACTGCTGTCCTCATTCCTTGAAATCATCAACCTTCATAATTTGACTTTTCAACATTGCATGAGTGAAGGAGTGAGTTGAAATTAACTAGTTGAAGGCGATTGAGACTACTGACCCATCCTTAGCTTATAAAATCTCATCTCTCATGCATACCTGTACCTACCTGATGGCCTTCCTTTAGATGTTGTTTGTTGGAGAGTGAAATCCTTGCTTGTATTTGCTGCATGTGTTTTTCTTTTTTTTCTTTGATGTTGTTCCTTGATGTGTAGGTACTGGATGGTGATGCTAATGAATCCTCATTGTGCTGGTGGGTTCCATTTTGTTAAATCCCCCTGTCATGTTTCTCTGATGGATGTGGAGGGTTGTATATGTCTCCTTCTCACTATCTAATGAAGCCAACCTCCCGTTTTTCCCTTTAAAACTACTCACTTCCAATCCTGTAGGTGTTTTTCTGTATCTTGTAGGATCTCCTGTAGGATCCTATAGGTTTTTAGGGAATCCTGTTGTTATACAGGAAAATGACCTCCTCATCAGCACAAAGGAGAAAGACATGATGACTGAAGGACTGACCAAGTTCACAGGCCCAGTAGTCAAGCTAGCTCTATCTAAACACTAGAAACTTGCTTTATAAAGCTTCCTAGCAAGGCTAAGGGTGCATTAGTGCCCAAAGTAACTCTGTCCTTTACCTTGGGAAGAGCGTTAGTGAACCCTAATGAGTTTATATGGGTAAAGAGAATGAGTTGACTGAGAAATATCCAAAGATTCTCTCCTATGTCAGCACACAAAAGCAGGGAAACATCAAAACTCGACCTGTTTGGGGGAATTACTAATTCCTAATGGAGTATGCAAATGGGAAAGAGCACAAAGGCATGGAAACATCATTGCTTTTGCTTAATGGAACTCATGAAGGACTTGGAAACCCTATCCTCACATGCTATATATGCAAGGCTAGGGCCATTGTGAAAGCGATAAAACCATTTGAAAGGATTTCCTATTTGACTCTCGAGTAGAGTCTCAGACTAAGGCATCAGGAGAGGTTAAGAAGGGAGAGAGAGAGAGAGGAGCTGGAGGGGTAAGGGAAGGTTAATACAACTGATGGTTGTAATCACTCTTTCTACATCAATATAGAACTGCAATTGTGTTGTCCACTCCAAGATGTTGGTTGCAATATCATTAGCATGATTGGCTTAGATATATGCAACTAGATATCTTTATATGTTCATGCATTGTTTATCAAGGTTTTATGTTGTGATATTATGCTTGTATTTTTTATGTGCAGGTTTTGATCTGGAGTTGGCTTAGGGGTCTTCTACCTAGCTACATTGCACTCTCCAGCAACACCACACTAAGACTCGAGGTAATAATTCCTTCTCGCTTGGATATTCATTTGTTAAGCATAGATATGCATGCATCTTTGTGACAACTGTAGCTAATATGACTGTCTGCCAAGGATCCTAGGATGATCCTTGAGGGTTTCTACATCACCAAACACCTGTGCATTAATCCCTATAGCAAAATTGGCAACTCCACTGGGGACTACACTTAGTTCCTAGTTTTTCCCAAAACGTTCCTAGACCTCTTTTGCTTCCAGGCTTTCCTGTACTTATTCATTCCCTTTCCGACCACTCAGGAATATACAACACCCTTCTCTCAGTGGTCAGCCCTAGATCTGATCCCCACAGCCTATTTTTTGATCCTTTTTCCTCACTAACGTTGTCTGCTAGTGGTCCTCACAAACAATGCATCAGTGCTGAAACTAACTCTCTGTAGCCTCTAGTACAGAGTGTTAGCCAACCATTTCTTGATAAACATCTTGCTTTGTGACCTCATGGGTTAGGAAATATTCTTGTATATTGATCAGGGATCTAAAGCTGCACGTGTTTGACTGATCTGTGTCCTGAACAATTTTTTTTAAGAAAATAACTATACTTCTTAAAGTTTTTGTTTTCATTAAAGAAAAAATACAAAATTGTTACTATTTTCTGCTTAGCTAGTTAGATATGCATTATTTGGTTTAAAAATTTGTTAGTGAGCATTGAAAGTTCCGTCGGTTATGCTAGTGTTTTACTGAATAGGATGCATGGTATATATATTGATATATGAATGACTCTCCCTTTGTAGAAGCAACTTATTCATCGAAAGTGAAAATTTACAAGCATTGTTTTTACATGATTTCCCATATAACTTCATACGTCAACACCCCTACCAAAGACTCTAACGAAGTACATTTAAAATCTACCTAACAAAATCAACCAACAACTTTTTTTAGAGTAAACACACATTATTTTAGGCTAGGATCTTCGGATAGGCAGTTTGGATTAACTACCCAAGATCATACACTGAAACTAATGTCATTAAAGAGAGAAATCCTTCTACACTCATACTATCTGGGACCACTCTAGTAAAAGCGGAGCTAAATAAGAGACAGCATCAGACTGTAAGTGAAGGCAGCTTGCCTTTTCTTACATCTCCTTTGGGTGTTCTGGGTATCTGGGATCCCTTCGAGGATATCGGAGCTGAGTCGGGAACTCTGGTATCCTGCCCACATAGTGTACTATCTGCGACTATGTCCCCCTCGATAGCATCTATGATTTGAGATATCCTTAGTGGCCATACTTTTATGGACAAACACAAGGTGACTGGGGTGGGCTGCCCTGGTACCTAACACATATGAACCTACTCTATCTTCGATTTTTGGGAGGGTTCTCGTCTTCACAAGAGTACTTGGGCCCTTAATCTAAGGTTCGGGTGAAGCTCAAGAGTAATCATAACTATACATTTGGTCAGCTCTCTCTGTTATTCATTGTGATATTGGGTTTCATCTCCAGTGATCAATTCTTATCAGACAGGGTCATTTCCCTTTGCTTGTTGATTGATTTCCTTAGTGTATTTTTTATTTTTTAAGTACCAGATTGTTATCACTGAGACTTTAATAAACATCACTGTAAAATTTACTGACATAATTTATCAATAATCGTGGCTACATCTAGCCCTCATTGTCAATCTAGACGGTTGTTAGGTCTTCCCTCACTCATTATGGAGGATCTGCCAAGCCCTGGTGAACCAGATTCCCCGTCTTCGGGCAATCCATCTCTGAGATCTAACACAGAATCAGTTTGGACATCCCACGGTTCAAGCTTACCAAAATATTTCTTTATTGAAGGATTCCTTCCTCCATACAATCCTCCGATCACAAATCCGTTGGGACCACTCTTGATTCCCATTGCATTTGTACCTCCTTTGTCTTCCATTGGAACATTTCCACCCATCCCATGGACAAATAATGGGTCGTGGGCTTTTGTGGACACTTTTGGTCCACCACCACCTCCCCAATCAATAGTCAGTATCGCACCTCTGATGTAGAACCCTGCTATCCCATATGTCCCAGGTTCAAAACCTATTGTGACACCCACCGCGAGTGGAACCCAGTACATTCCAGGTTTTGCCCCTTTTGTATCATCCCCTAGACCTTTGACAAGTGCTACATATAGCACTTTGTATAACACTCAATATAGCATGGTTAGCACAGATCCCCTCAACAAACCCTATGGTTGGCATCCATTGTTTAGTTCTAACCCCCAGGTTCATATGTTTGGGGCCACAGTTCCCAATATTCATATACCAACCAGGAACGTAATAGTTCCCCCTCGATTTACAAGTCTGCAGGGTCAGTCATTGATTGACATGAACCCTCCTTATGTCAGTCAAGGACCTATAGTTAGTTATGTGACAAGCGGGAACTCTCAACAAGGTCCTAATCAATCCATATGGGCACCCTACTCACAACCTCAAATGAGTCAGTGAGGAACTCCTTATCTTGGGGGCACTTCCAACCCCTAGTCTAACAACCCCTATGGAAACCAACAGTACAATACTATACCCCAAGGAGCTTACTATACCACACAACCTGTGTATAATATTGGAAACAACACGATGGGAGGACCACAAGGCTCCTCAAGTCATATGTCATTGCCTTGGTCCAATTCCAGGGCATAAGAAACCTTGCCTTTCTTGTCAATTCTTGATATCCACAACTTGTACAAACTCACAAATGACCCCATCTATCACAACTTACTTTGGCCACCAATCCCTCATAAAATACCAACAGACATCCCGAAGTTCGAAGGGAAACAAGGGGAGGATCCGGGTACATACATCACCACCTATCATTTATGGTGCGTTTCTAACTCCACGGTGGATGATAGTATCTGGCTATGACTCTTTGACTGCATCGTTACTAGAAATGTAGCCAAGTGGTACATTGAGTTACCACGTGCATCAATCAAAACCTTTAGTGCTTTAGTGATGAATTTCTTAAAGCATTTCTAGCTACCCATCTGCTATGAAACTAGGACAGAACTCCTCACTTTATTATGTGAGGACATCGCCACCCACATCTCTGAGCATATACATGAATGGAGATGTAAGTGGAGGCTAGTCATAGCTCCCCTCCCAGAATATCTATTAGCGGATTGGTTCTGTAAGTCTCTACTCCCCTAAATCACTAAAGATGTCACCTTAAGTGGCGCGGTCACGGAAGACCAATCCATTCGTCATGCCCAACACTTAGATTTGATATATTCACAATCTGGCACTTTATACGATGTCATTCTGAATGCCCCTCACAACTCCAATGCTCCCACTCCTCAGCAACCCAGAGCGCATGCCAATGGGATTATCGGTGCAACCTCCAGGGTTGTCGTAAAAACACTTAGCGGTCACATTGCCTATTTATCGGTTGACCCCTCTACCAAATCAACTTCTCTTCCTACCACTGTGATAAAATATGTGCAGTCTACACAAAAACCCTGTGTTAAGAACAAGAAGAATAAGAAAAATTACCGCTCCTTCTGAAGAGAATTCAACAAATAAGTACAACCCAAAGCAAAAGGTTGTGCTACCTTCTGACGATAGAAAGGAAAAACATGCCCCGTTCCCTTGAAAAATCTGTGTGGAAGACCGCATGACATATCGTTGTCCATGTATTTAGGAATGCACAAATTTCATTGCTGAAAGGGACACTGGCAGGAACGTTTTGGTCCTAAATAATCCTTTCCCCACTCAACAGCAGAAACACCTTGTTGCAAACCAACCCCAACCCCCGCAAGGGGGCAACGATGGTTCACATCATCCTTAAGCTAGTGAAGGACCATCTACCATTTACTCATTTGAAATGGTAGATCTACAAGCTAGAGCCAAATATTATGGAGCTCCAGTCACTAATGTTGAGGAAGCCTCCTTGAGTCAAAACCCACCACCACCTAACGATCTTCATATCGAAAGGCCAGTTGTTGATCTTGTGATTTCCCCCCCAAAAGGGGCACTTCGTTGCACATCGCATAATACATCTGCACATGCTACCCAGAGCTATAGTATTGTAGAAGATTTGGCACAAGAACCATCAACTATGTCGGCAATCAAAGTATTACAAACTTGTCTAGCACAAACGAAAGCTCTTCCTTCGGCAATTGGTGGTATCGATCCTTAGCATTCCATGCTTGCAATTTTTGACATGGACAAATGTAAACCTCCCCTTTCACACCAACTTCCATTTCAGTTGCAAATATTTTCGAACGGGCAAGGAATACATAGAACTATCATTGGCGAAGGTGCTTCAACCTGTGTCATGTCGAATTCATGTTGGCTTGCTTTAGGTTCTTTAACCCTATCTCCACTGTCGAATTCCCTTAAAGCTTTTGATGGCCACACTTTCATCCCAAAAGGTTACCTAGCTAGCTACCCCATCACCTTGAATAGGAAAATACTAACGGTGGACATTGAAGTCATAGATAGAAAGCTCGACTATAATATATTGTTGGGTCGCAGTTGGACTTATGCCATCACTGCAATTGTGTCTATCGTCTTTTGCATCATCCTATTTCCATTGGATGGAAAGATAGTTGCAGTGGACCCACTTTCCTTTTGCATCCATGATTATTCCCTGTTAACCAATCGCTCTATACCCTTAGTGGTTGGTGTACCTGACTCTTACGTCTGTATCGATACCGGTCTATTGAAGGGCTCTTCCTTGATGGGTTATTTCCCTCTTCCATCGCCTGAGGTTCCGTAGACGGTCTCTACGGGTTCATCCATTCCTCAGGAACCGACCAATCCTTGGATCCTCCCAACCCCTTCAGACATTGACACTTACAAAGAAAAAATGCCGCTATCACTAGTTGAATTGGCCTACCAGGCCATTCAATCTACATCCGAATCTCCGATCACTTTGGTCACAGCCAACAGCACCACCTCCCCTCCCATAACAGCTCCTTCTTTCGATCTCCCTAATCAATTCCTACCTTTGGACGAAGCTATTAGAGAGATCATGTGTTTAGAAGAGCAACCATGGGAGGACTCTCACCATCGTGTTTTGATATTTGATTCGGACACGATGCCTCTTCAAATCCTATCATTTAACGCACCTGAAATAATTTCCTCACCTTGTACAACTATCAAAACTTTGGACTCAAAGGGAAACATGGGTAGTATTTCAAAGACATTGCTCATCGATATTTCTGTCATGACAGGCATCATAGAAAACATCCAAGTTGGAGCAGATTGCACTCCTGATGAAATTTCAATCTTCACCTACCTTTTCAAGGAATTTCGTGATGTATTTGCTTGGTCTTATGAAGAAATGCCCGACATAGATCCATCTATTGTTGAGCATGACATCAAGATATATGACAATGCTAAACCTGTCTGCCAAAGGCTTCAACCAGTCCATCCCCACAAAATGGCATCCATCAAGATTGAGGTGGAAACATTGTTCTGTGCTGGTTTTGTCTACCCCGTTCTCTTAACAGAATGGGTTTCCAATCTGGTTCCTATCGATAAGAAACAAGGAACCATCCATGTATGTGTTGACTATCGGGACTTGAACACTGTGTGTTCGAAGGATAATTATTCAACACCATTCATCGACCAAATCATCGACGACTACGCCGGTTGTGAATCATTCTCATTCATGGATGGTTTCTCGGGTTACAACCAGATTGCCATAAAACCAATAGGCCAGCACAAAACCGCCTTCATTTTCCCATGGGGAATATTTGCCTATCGAAAAATCCCATTTGGTTTAAAGAATGATGGAGAAACATTTCAAAGGGCCATGGACTATTCATTTCATGATATCAGACATATCATTCAAGCTTACTTGGATGACCTTCTAGCCCATTCCAAGAAGTGAGTGCAACACCTAGATCATTTAAGATCTATCTTTCTTAGGTTCTGGTTCTATAA
This sequence comes from Pinus taeda, assembly GCA_000404065.3. Lineage (NCBI taxonomy): Eukaryota > Viridiplantae > Streptophyta > Pinopsida > Pinales > Pinaceae > Pinus > Pinus taeda. The sequence continues at coordinate 57,080 of APFE030211903.1, forward strand.
CATACACCTGAATATGCATAAATTCATTTTCTTTGTCGATTCTGGACACTTACTTCGATTCATTGTATCCAAGTATGGGATTAGGGTTGATCCCGATAAGGTAAAGTCAATTAATCAATTGCCTGAACCACAATGCATTTTGCAGCTCCAACGTTTGCAGGGGAAAGAAAACTTCTTACAGTGATTCATTGTAAATTATGTTGTGTTGGCAAAAGGATTTATGCACCTACTTAAGAAGGGAGTGTCATACCTATGGGATGATCAAGCTCAATGATCATTTGATGCCTTGAAAAAGGCACTTATATCAGGCCCACTCCTTAGTGCTCCCAACTATGGGTGCGGATTTCTTCTATACCTGGAAGCCTCACCATCCTCTCTAGGAATGGTCTTGGTTCAAACTCACGATGAACTGAGAGAGCATGTGATATACTATCTATCGAAAGGCCTGGCTGGGCCCGAACTTTGATATTCACATGTGGAAAAAATGTCCTTGGCAGTTGTCTTTCTTGTCAACCGTTTCTGACATTACATACTGCTGCGACAGACTACTGTAATCACCTTGGAGAATCACATGAGACACATTTTGTGTCATCAAGTCATTGGAGGGAAATATTCCAAATGGATAGTGATCCTCCAACAATTTGATTTGGTTTTCATTGCTGCCAAGGTGAAAAATTCCTTAGTCTTCGCTGAACTTTTGTTGGATCTCCCCATTGTCGATCCTAACGAGATAGCCCACAATCCTCTTCTGGATGAAACTATCTATCTTATTGACTCTACTAACCCTTGGTATGGCGATATTCTTGTCTACCTCCAAGTGCAATGTTTCCACCCTAAACTATCGTCAGGTGAACATCGTTGTATCCGCCACCAAGCACGACACTATTTAGTGTTTAGAAATACATTATATTTTCATGGTACTGATACAGTTATTCTACGTTGCCTCTCTCATGAGAAGGTAGAACATGTTTTAAATGACTGCCATGCTGGGGCATGTGGTGGTCATCATTAAAGCATATCTACTGCTCATAAAGTTTTGCGCGCAGGCTAATATTGGCCAACATTGTTCAAATATTGTATCAAGGCTATCTGGTAGTGCCACCCTTGTCAAGTGTTTACAAAGAAAATGCACGCTCCTCTAACCCTACTGCACCTGATTATCTCCATCATCCCCTTTTCCAAATGGGGGATAGACTTCGTAACTTTCAACCCCACCTCCTTTGCTGGACACAACTATATTATCATAGCTGTAGATTATTTCATGAAATCAGCCGAAGCCCTTCCCACCTTCCGGGCTGATGGAGAAACCGCGGAACTATTCCTATTGTCATCTGTCACGTCGGTGTGTCCCTGATGATCGTTACAGACCATGGGTCTCATTTTCATAATCACATGATGTTTGACTTAACATCGTTTCTCAGTTTTCGCCAGGATCAATCATCCTCCTACTACCCCCAAGCTAATGGTCAAGTAGAGGCCATTAATGGTGTCTTAAAGACTATGATCCGCAGGTTAGTAGGGAATCATAAAACCCACTGGCATTGAATGTTATATCCTACGCTATGGGCATACTGAACTTTAGTAAAAAATGCTACAGGCTTCACACCTTTTCAACTAGCTTATGGCCTGGAAGTCATTTTACCAATCGAGTGTCAGATTTCTTCCTTACCAATCACCATTGAACTCTTGCATGACACCATTGCTAAAGAAGAGTGCCTACTATACCTAAATCAACTAGATGAAACCCGTCGAGATGCCGAATTGGCACTCGAAGCCCACAAGCGTAGGGTCAAAGATGAGTACAACAAAAAGGAAAAGCCTCATTCTTACTGAGAGGGAGATCTTGTTTTACTCTAAAATAAAAAACATGACCTGTTGGGGGAAATAACACTTCAACCCTTATGGCTCAGTCCATTGTCATCACAAAGGCCCTCTCAAAAGGGGCATATGAACTTCAGGATTGGGAAGGATTCCTACTCGCTGAGCCCTGAAATAGGCTCTATCTGAAAAAGTATTATGCCTAGTACTGCACTAGGCATGTGCTTTGTAATTTTATGTATTTATAAGTTTTTCTTCTTTTTTATGTGTCTATATTTTTTGGTATTTATTGAAGTATTTGTCTCATACATATTTCTTGTTATGCAGATGTCGTCATTTCCCTTAGCATACCTAGGATATGCGAATGGTGCCAGTCATCACACATGACACATTTCATTAGCTTCTTGGGTCATTTACACACCTAAGTTGTAACTGTTTTATTTCGAGGGAGTCTTTCTTGGTACTGCCACCAAAAATATTGTTGAGTACATGTCCATAATTTCACTTGTCATTGAAGCATCGTCAAGGGACATCTCCAATTTGGTGGTCAGGTTAGACTCTCAGCTTGTTGTTATGAAAATGAGAAATCATTATCACATTCATAATCCAATGTTGTTATGTCATTATTTAAGGGTACGAATCTTGGAACGTCAATTTGAGGTTATCACATATGAACGCATTCCTAGAGAATTTAATACAGTTGTTGATTCATTGACAAACTATGTGTTAGATTGGCATCTGTCTCATTCATTATAGATACATGTATGAAAGTAAATATTTACACAGTTAATTATTTACAAAAAACACTTAAAAAAAATTTACATCATAAAATACAAAATATCTGTCAATATAATATATATATATATATATATATTATATATATTATATATATATATATATCAAATCCAGTCTTTTATATCAGAAAATTTCCCAAAACTTGGGTGTTTTAAGTACAAAAGGGCTACTAAGCCTAGTTATAAACACCCACTAGATATACCATGCATCTACTAAATAGAGCCTATTGCTCATGAAAAGTTAACATTGCTCCAGCTATCCTCCGAAGAGGAACCAGAAACTCCTCAGGCACACCAACTGTGTGTCGCTACATATGAGCGGGGATCTCCCTCATAGGAAGGGGGGGCAAACCCATGCTAAAGCCCTCCAGGTTCCTGAGAACCTCATGAAGACTCTCAACATCACCCTTGCCTTCAGGTAGTTGGCCTCCTCGCCTCACTTGGTGAGGCTCGCCTGCAAGTCACACTGGTGCCACATCTGTGTGAAGAAAAACTCTTCATGTCAGTACTTGTTCACCCATAAAATCAACAAAAACATAACATAAAAAATCAAAATCTTAAAAATAATTTAAGTACCCTAAAAATCCTTCTTACCTTGAGGCCCCTAGTTTGTAGCAGGCGACAAAATCAAGTCAGGGTCACCTGTGAGGTCCATGCCCTTGTAGGCATAGTCATCGATCATCACAATCTAGCCACTGAGCCATTCAAAGAATCTTCTATAAAAAAATGTCAAATGGGTCCTCCTCCTATGCAAGGATCAAGCGATGACCATATCCTATATCTAGGCTCCCTCTTATCGAGGGGACCTAAGCTCATCCATCGGCGCATAACTGGCACCCTCTCAAGTATGAAAGAGGCAATGAGAGTGACATACCCATAACTCTATTGGGTCTAGGTCTTACATGCGGTCAACTCTGCCTTCAAATGACAAAGCACTATTTCACACTAGTTGAATATTTGTGGTTGGAAAAAGTCAATTGCAAGCAACAATTGGGCCTTTGTCGAAACATGGAGACTTTTCAACCCTGCCAAGCTCACAATTATCCATAAAATGGCCCTCATAGATCTAGATCTAATCCTCTCTATAGTGACTTTGTTGCTGATGATTCCACTCTTAGGGATACAGTAAGCTCGGACTAGCTCTAGGCTGGATTGTGGATCAGGCCTACCACCAGTTAGATTTTCCCATGCTCCTCTACACAACAAACCTATTAAGAAATATATATCATCTCGGTCAATGGCCAGCTCATGGTCACCAATCCAGAAGACTTGTTCGTTTTCATCCAAGCACTGAATAATCCAGCTCAAAAGGTCCTCCTAAAATTTCATCAAGTCCAACTGTGCCTACTTCATCAACCCACAACGATGCAATGCAAGTATGCAAGCTGGATCATTTTTCATAAGCAATTCTTTTGGTCATGGGCATGTTCTCTTCATAGACTAGTCATAATGGCTCAAAACCTGCACAAATCAACCCAAAAATCAGTGAAAATGGGGCAAAAAATATCAATACATCACTTCCTAAGGTTAAATAGGGAGGATTAACGCCCTCCCCTAGGTCGTAAAGGGAGTTTAACGCTCCCTACAGGCATGGAAGGGGGTGTTAGGTGAAATAAATGGTTTAGGGCTCTCCAGATCTTCAAAAATCCACCCCAAAAGCAGCTAAAAAAGGTTGAATAAAGCAATATTAGGATTTTGGCATCTTCTTGGGACTAACAACACGTCGAATGGTTGCTTGGATCTCCTACAATCATTCGTGGGAAATTTACTCCTCTTTAGCTCCAAAACACTCTCACAGCTCTCAAATGATGCAAATGGTGAAAGTGGAGGCTCAAGAACTCCCTTATAGTCACTTTGGAGACATGAATTATCATAATTAAAGTCATACAAGTAGAACTAGTCCATTTCCAATGATATTTATCATGTGCCATGACCCCATATTGGTAGAAATTACTCATGTTTCGATGAAAGAACTTTCAGGATTGAACGACAGAGATGACCATGTTCGATTCTCAATGAGCGCTTTCTTTTATGGGATTTTTTCTTGCTCTAAAACTTAAAAATCCCCAAGTTTTTCATCGTTGGGCTCGTTAAACACTTACAAAAATGGTCCGAGCAACTCTTTTTCCCTCTTTTTCTAGCTTACTAAACCGAAAAAGATCGCCTGCGCATTCTTTTTTGGGACATTTTTCTCGCTCATAAAATTGAGAAACCCCGAGTTCCTTCTTCAGGCTCATTAAAAGCTTATGAATAAGCTCTAAGCATTCTTTTAGGAACTTTTCTTGCTTGTTAAATCGAAAAAACCTCGAGTTTTTGTCATTGGGCTTGTTAAACACTTACAACGATGATATGAACACTTTCTTTTTTGGGACTATTTCTTGCTCTTAAATCGAAAAATCCTCGATTTTTTCCCTTCTTCGAGCTCATTAAATCTATGAAGAAGGAATGATCAGTTATTTTACCTCTTTTTTTCGCTCACTAAGCTGAAAAAGGTACCTCGAGTTTTTCTCATTTGAATTGTTAAAATTCGATGAAGGTCTATTGGGTTTGTCGTTGCATGACTCGTTAAAATTTCATGACGAATATCAAGTTTACTCCATCTCCTCATACTTGTAACAAAATGAGGCAAACATCTATTGAGCATAGGTTTCTCTTTATCCAAACTCAGTATATTAACTTATGGAAAAGGAACTGTTTTGGGTATACTATTAAACATTTAACGCACCCGGTTAAAAACTATGACAAAGGGACCACCTTGGAGTCGTTTTTTATGATCTTTTTAGAATCTCAAAATATGAAAAGACCACTGAGTTGTATCGTATGGACTCATTAAATTACATAGATGAGGAATAAAGTCACTCTTTTTATGATCTTTTTCAGACTCTTAAAACATGAAAAGATCAATGGGTTTGCCTATCTGGACTCATTAAACTAATCATATAGGGCATAGAGTCACTCTTTTTATGGTCCTTTTCAGACTCTTAAAATATGAAAAGATCGATGATTTTACCCATCTGGACTTACTAAACTAATCAGATGGGGAAAGTGGACAATAAAATTGCATTAAGTTCCATATTATGAAAAGAGTTTTCTGGTAGTAATCGCTCCCTTGAACATGGCACTCCCTTAGATAAACCTTCCTTGTGACGGCCTCTCAATATGAATCTTACCATCCTATGAGTTTAGCCTATATACCCTAATGTTATTGCATCTCTGTAACCTAACACTCTTTGGTGTTCATGATTCTAGTGCTGCATGGTTAAAACCATTGTCGTGCCTTCTATTATTCAAGGGAAAACCTTTATCTTCGGTTTTCTCCATCAAAGGATCAAGCATATCCTATCATCATGCCCTCTATTGCTTTAACCCAATGCTCAAAAGATTCCTAAAAAAAATCATTCTTGTCCCATTTCATGTCAACTGATGTATGAAACCTTATTGCCAACCTTTTGACAGGTCTATTCCTATCGACTTCAACACCCTATCTAGGAAGAAGACCCAGAAACACATCAGTGCCTTGGTACTTGCAGACGTCAGTGGCAGTTCACCTTGTGTTTTGTCAGGGGTTTTCAATATTGGTTCCTGGTTAAATGATTCTACGAGTGTTTGACGACAAAAACATTATTCGCATTCGCTATATTGTATTGTGCATCTTGGAGACCATCACCATTATCAGTGGCCATCCTCATGTCTGTTAACGGTCTCCATTATTGAGTGGTAATTAGACGATTTCGTGCATGTTTGACATCAACACTTATAATATTCACATGTGTCAATCTATGTTGTTGTGGTGAAGTGGAATTCAAGACCTTGGGTAGAGGCTTGCATCACTCAGCCTTGGTTCCTCTCCCAAGTTGCGTTTATTATTTTTTGGAGACAACTCATCAGAATGATCCTATTATGACACAGGTTCCACATTGGGCTTATCAATGGCCAGCATCGTCATATCTCTTTTATGAGAAAATCATTCTGACATATCTACTGAGCATGGGAATGCTCGACTCAAGACATGATTTTAGTTGTTTTATATATATGTGTTGTATCATGTTTCTCATACTGCCTGAAGCTCTGATCCTCTCTCTCTTTTTTCCAAAGAAAAGGATAGTTAAATATAAAGTATTTTAGTCATCATCACAATCTCTGATCTCACACATTAGGGGGCATCTATTATATAGGGAAATGAACTCCTCATCATCTCAGAGGAGAAAGACATGATGACTGAAGGACTGACCAAGTTCACAGGCCCAGTTGTCAAGTTAACCCTGTCTAAACAATAGCAACCTACTTTATAAAGCTTCCTAGCAAGGATAAGGGTGTGTTAGTGCGCAAAGTAACTCTGTCTGTTACCTTGGGAAGAGAATTATTGAATCCTAATGAGATTCTATGGGTCAAGAGAACGAGTTGACTGAGAAATATCCCAAGATTCTCTCCTATGTCAGCGCACAAAAGTAGGGAAACATCAAAACTCCACCTGTTTGGGGGAATTACTAATTCCTAACGGAGTATGCAAATGGGAAAGAGCACAAAGGCATGGAAACATCATTGCTTCTGCCTAATGCAACTCATGAAGGACTTGGAAACCCTATCCTCACATGCTATATATGCAAGGCTAGGGCCATTGTGAAAGCGGTCAAACCATTTAAAAGGATTGCCTATTTCACTGTCGAGCACAATCTCAGACTAAGGCATTAGAAGAGGTTAAGAAGGGAGAGAGAGAGAGGAGATGGAGGAGTAAGGGAAGGCTGATACAACTAAGGGTTGTAATCACTCTTTCTACATCAATATAGAACTGTAATTGTGTTGTCCACTATGAGATGTTGGTAGTATAACTTGTTTATATGTTTATTCAATATCATTAGCATGACTGGCTTAGATATATGCAACTAGATATCTTTATATGTTCATGCATTGTTTATCAAGGCTTTATGCTATGATATTATGCTTGTCTTTTCTATGTGTAGGTTTTGATCTGGAGTTGGCTCAGCAGTCTTCTTCCTAGCCATATTACACTCTCCAGCAACACCACACTAAGACTCGAGGTAATAATTCCTTCTCGCTTTGATATTCATTTGTTAAACATAGATATGAATGCGTATTTATGACATTTGAAGCTAATCTGACTATCTACCAAGGATCCTGAGAAGATCCTTGAGGGTTTTTACATCACCAAACACCTATGCATTAATCCCTATAGCACCTGTAGGTTTACAGGACAACCTTTTGTAACCAACTTGTTTTGTCCATATCTCCAAAATGGTAGAATGGATTGACTTGAAATTTTTTGAGCATGTTTCCATTATCATTATGCACCTCTCCATAAAAACAAATTGGTCAATGGATGCACGGATCTCGAGAAAAAATAAAAATGGATGAAGGTGATGGAGGCTGATTTCTTGGAAACCATGCACTGTAATTTTTTGAAATTGCTTGAGCATGTTACCATGATCCATCTGCATCTCCCCCTGAAACAACTTGGAAAATAGATGCATGGTTTTCAAGTTATGGCAAAGACAAATTTCTGCTCTATGTATGTTTGTATCCTGTAGTAAAATAGAGCATCATGTACTTTTTTAGGACAACAAGCAAAATGAATGGTATAATCTTGAGAATGATATGTGGATGGTCAAAATAGATGAGGGTGATGGATTGGCATGGCCTTGGCCTTCTTGGAGAATTTGAGCACACAAGGAGAAAGTCAAAATTTGACTTCATTTGACTAGGCTTGACCAATTTTCCTTTTGGTAACAACTTATTCTTGTTGCTTGCAGATGTTGGAGAGTGCATGCATGCATTCATTAGAGAGATACATGAAGAAAATATTTTTGTTTTTTTCCTTTTTTTTCTTCTAGGCCTACTAGCTACCTCAAGGAGGTTTTCAACTAGTAGCTTTTCCTAGGCGCCTCAAAGGGGGTTTTCACCTAGGATATTTTCTTTTTTCCTCTTTTCTTCTTTTTTCCCAACCCATTGACCTCCTCATGGAGGTTTTCAATCAATGAGCCAATCTGAGGCACCTCAAAGAAGGTTTTCACTTGAGATTTTTATTTTTTTCTCTTATATTTTAAAATTTGTTTTTTCTTCTACCCTACTGTACTTGAAAAACAAGATCACTTTCAAGTATAAGAATACTTCCAATGGAGCCATGTGCATATCAAGATGACAAAAAAATGATGTGTAGGCTTGAAATGTATGCTTTGACATGTACCTTGATTTTAGAGACCAAATTATTTGACCTTGATGATATCAAGCACAATTGAAGAAGGGAGTATTGCTGCAAATTAGTGATTGTCTAGAACAATATTTCAATATAGTTGTGATGCCCCTGGTCCTTTTTCTGATCTCGATCATTCTTCATGTCTTCTTCTACTATGACCTTCAAATATTCCTCTTTTTGCCTATTTTTCTCTTGAATACATGGAGGATTTGATGGTAACCATGAGGGAGATTTCTAAATCTCTAATTTTGATGTTTGTTCTTCATCAATTGCAGCTCATGGTTTTGTGGTCTTCTCATTTTAATCTTCTTCTTCTGGATGCGGTGCTTCAATGATATCAAGATAATATGTTTTTTGCAATACTCTTCCTAAGCTATGGTGAATACCATTGTTTTCAAGAGGAGATGTTTGGATGTGTTGTGCCTCAACATTGTAAGTGGGTTGAGATACTTCAATGTGTGGGTTTGGAAATGGAGGTACATGTGGTTGAGTGGGAGTGTATATTTGATATGGATGTGGTTGGGGTTGTGGTTGTGGTGGTGATGAATATTAGGGATAACATGGAGTTGGGTATGGAGGATATTGAGGAAAATACTGAGGATATTGTAGATGTCTCCCATAAGTTCCTTGCCAATCTTGTTGCCAAGATTGGTTTTTGGGTTGAGATGGACAATGTTGCCAAGGAAATGGTGTGTTACAATTAATTTGAGGTGGATATGCATAACCTTGAAATTGTGAATTAGGCTCTTGCATTATACTAGGTTGATTAAGTTTCCATGGTCCTCTTGGAGCTACATAACATAGCTGCATTGGAAATTGACTTGATCCATTGTCCTCTTGGTAAAATTCCTTCAACCATGGTAATGATGGACAATGTTTAACATCATGTGATTCTGCATGGACAACACAAATATCAACATCTTATTTTTCTTCATCTTGCATTCTTAACATTTATAATTGTTTGGTTAGATTGCTAAGAATTTCTGTTTTAAAATCATCAAACAAATTTCCAAGTTTAGCTTGACTTACCGACCTTGATGTTGATTTACTTACTCTTGCCTTTCCTCTTGATATGTGTTTGCATGTTTCACAAATTCCTTCAAAGTATAATTGGTATACATCCCCTCTACTCATGAGATCAAAGAGATCAATCCACTCATCCCTAATTGTTCTAAGTAAGAGGGTTTTTATTGTGTCAGATCCTAAATGATGTAGTTTTCCCATATTAACATTGTACATGAACCTCTCTATTATATCCTCAAGGCTCTTATCTTCTTTTCGATTCATTTTAAAGATTTCTTCTTTAAGATCATGATCTTTATAGTTTTATATAAATATCTTTTGCATATCATTCCATGATCTTATTGAATTAGTCCCTAAAATCATGAACCATTCAAGAGCTCTATCCTTCAAACTTGGTGGAAACAATCTCAGTTTTTGAGTTTTTAATAAGTGACCATAAGATATACAAACAATCTCAAATTCAAAGAGAAAGGTTTCTGAATCCTCTGACCTTAGACCATGAAATTTTGGAAGAAAATATGGAGGGATGTTCTTCATGTGCACACTACCATCAGTGTCTTGAATGAGAAATCCGAGAGAATATTCCTCATCATCTCCATCCATTTCTTCTACATTATTTGCCATATCCTTCTTCTACTTGCAAAAGTGAATGGTGATGTGGCTCTTACTACACCACGTGATCAAATGGGGGGGTGGGTTAACTTCAGATTAGAGCCCCATAATCACTATGATGAGTTCTCAATTTATAGGAAATGGAGGTGGTTTTGTCATAAATGAGGGTATTGAATGGCCTTGCAAACTTGGAGTTAGTTTCCATGGAGCAAGGGATGAGAGGATAGGAGGTTAATGGATCCTTAGCCTATCCAATTTTGATATCATAGGAGGAGATAAGAGATGGGATCCTTCTAGAATCAAGGAATATTCCCAAAACCCTATGCAAATTTCACTCAATCTCGCCCATCATGTGTCAAATAGGGCCTAAGTGCACTACAGTGCAGGCTAGAATGGGCATGCCTGCTCTACAATGCAGTTACCCCTGACTAAGGCTACGCTGGGGTCCCAAGGAGGCATTTTAGCAAGGCTTCAGGCCAGGAAACTTTCATGGAAGGAAGCATTCAATGTGATGACTTGTCTAGGGCATGTAACAACTGAATTAGGGTTTGATGAGCCCTAATTGTATTGATCTGAATGTCGGGAGTGATGTGCCAAAATAGACCTGTAATAGTTGCCCCATAAAGCATGAAGTCGAAAAATATAATGTCGAGTGATATTCTTTATGATGTGTTGAGGAGGATCTGAAGCAGGCGATGTCCTGCATAATATCATGATATCTTTGAATTTTTCATGAATTGCTAAGGGAAGGCATACCCATGATAGGATAACCATCTATGTAAACCCATTGTAAAATGATTTAGTACTCTCCTGAAATCGCAACTCGGACGAATGAAACTAGATCCGGGATCTTCTATCTAATCCAATCATTTGCTTAACTACAAGTCTAACCATGTGAAAATGTGATCTGAAGTTGAACATAGGAAGACACCATCTGATGACCAGCCAATGATGTAAGATGTTAACATGCGCTAGAGATATCACCAATAATGATAATGATTTTCAAGGTACTACAATACATTCTGCATGGTGTGAATAGATGTTTTGATGTCGAACACCATACAAACTCTTTCGGTCAAAGGCTTGTGATGTCAACCTGGCGCTAGAAGCGAGAAACTTGCCATTAATGTATGCAAGCCTCAAGGTATCGGAAGGGTGTTTCTAAGTCAACTTCTTGGATAATGTGCTGATGTCAACAAGAAGCGACTCATCATAGGAGGGCCTTGATGTATCCCACATCAATGACATGAAACGAGTGTAATGATTTTGGAGACGGAATGTGACTGATGACACAAGGTTCAGGAATGGCATGTTGGTTTGTGTTATATTCTTTCCACGACTAGCCCTCGTAGTTAACCAGGGGGTTAGAGGGGGTGCGGAGCCACCCTTCATTTTGCAAATTGCATAGTGTGGGGGTCATAGGGGGTTTGAGGGGTGCAAGTAACACCACTCTATGGGGTCTGGGGCAGCGCCCAGGAAAATTTTGGTTTTGGAACCTATGTTAGGTTGGACGGACCCACTTATGGTTTTGTGCATGATTTTCGCACATGTTCTTGGACACGATGGTTTTTGTTCCATGGAATTGGATTCTTCAGCATGTAAAAATATGTATTATAACATTGAAAGGAACATAATAAAAAATCAAGCTAGTAGTCCCGATTTTGGGATCCAGTGGAAAATCTCTGTGTATATGTGTTTTGTTAACACTCAGGTTGTTCCCTTTGACTCCTAAGGTAATATGGCCGAGGTAACCACAAACCAAGCTTTGGACTGTAGGTCCTAGCCTACCAGCAATCAGAGAGGGCTCTCTCTTAATGATTTTAGCTTTGTTGATGATGATTTTAGGCTAGTTATTGGGTTCAAGGGGTTTTGTTTGTGTTTGGGTGGAAGGAGGATGCTTTCAAGTAGAGAGGCAATGTGTAGTGTGATAAGTTTCAAACCATTGGGCATGGAGTCGTGGAGTAGGACTGTTGGTGCGTTTTCTTGGTCACAAGAGGAAAAAGGGGCAAGGTAGTTGTTCATGAAACAATACTCGAGGTAAATGAAGATGGATTGCAGGCTAAGAAATGAGAAGCAACAAAGAATCTCTCAATCAGGTTAGCAAGGGGAAGATGAATGAGCCCTACCTAGGAGCAGCTAAGAATTCCCAGATAACAGTCATTCATATGTGAAATAGAGCAAATATGAGCCATAAGGAATCCATATTTATGCCTAAAACAAGAGGAAAACATTAAGAAGCCACAGAAACTGAGCATAGAGTGCAGGTAAGCAAATTCTAAACCAAACTTTTGTTCTGTGACTTGAGCATATGTGAAATTGAAATAACAGAGGTAAGGAACACTTATTGATTGAGGAAGCAGCACAATATTTCCCTCATTCACTCTTCAGAGACATTAAAAATACATCAAACAGTCCATTCTCCAAGCTTTCAGCAATCTTTGATTAAGTAAAACATATCAGATACAGAGCGAGTCTCTCTTGGAGTGTAGTAACCAGCCATTCCCCCCTTTTCTCAATACAGAGGGTCATATATATAGAGAAAATATCTAAGAAATATTTATTACAGCAGATCTTAAACAAATATGAGGGAAATGAGTGCTTTAATTTATCTTATCTTGAAGTAAATGCATGAAATATTTATCTAAGTGCTGCGTTGGGGCAGTTGCCTCAAAAAATGAGTAGGAATGTGTTCTTTTCTGTTATGCGCTGGCCATTTATCATAACTACGCATTGGTCTCTGCTCCACTGCTCTTGAGTGGCTTTGATGCGCATTAACTGTGATCTGAGAGTCTTAAGTGGCTTCACTGCATTCTTGGACTTTGATGGAGGCTTTTAATGTTCACCTTCTTTGATATTGTCGATCTGATACTCTTTGCCACTTCACTGATACTCTTTGACATGAAATTTGGCTTCATCTCCTATGATACTCTTTAACTGGTCAATTCGCTCCTTTCTGCTTTCTTTCAAGCAAAATAACTGTTGCAAACCTGCACTGGACTGAGGCTTTCCATTTTGGCCATTTTTTCTTAGCGATGGGCGATTAGTGCTAAGCGCTAATCACGCATTGAAAAATGCCCTTGATTTTCATTCCAGGCTTCCTAAGCAGCGATTTCGCCTTTGCGCACTTTTCTTTCGGCGAATGACGTCAACATGACGTTAGCGATGGGACCCAGTACGGCAGGTGGCGTGGCAGGGTGACATGGCACGGGAAAAACGCCCATCTCCCAGATGTTAATCATTGATAGGTTCGGAAGGGAACAGACCCGCCCATCGTAGATCTAGGGCGCGAGCAATCGGACGGATGGCAGAATAGAGAAGGCGGCGGGAGGATAAGGGATGGGGCCTATATATATATATATATGGCGTGGATTCATATGAAACGTCGATCGTCGATATGCGATCGACAACAGACCATCGGTGATGAACCATATCGGCAGCGCACATGTATGTTTGTTCTGTCATAGCGATACGCCAATCGGCGAAATCACTATCAGCAAAACCAATCGGGGGCACACTTATGCGCTGTTTTGATACACGACTCCCCTCCCGACTACGATATCACATCAGAGGGGGCCCAATAGAACCCTTTTGCAATCGGAGTATGGCCCAAGGTAAGTGGTGCGGGCTTTTATGGTCGGAAAGCAGAATTTTTGATGTTTGAAGGGATTTCGAGGCATGGGAAGGGATCCGAAATGCATGAGAAGATGGTTTGAGGGGGGAAATGAGGGTTCTTGCTGAGTTTCGGATAAACTTAGCAATTCCCAAGTGTACTTATGGTTATATTTCAACCAGGGGGAGGGGATAAGTATATAGGGGGGTTATTAACATAGCTTTAGTAGGGGAAGGGGAAATAGATAGGGAGTTACATAGTAGAGTTAGTAGTCAACATGACAATGATGAGAAAAAGCTCTAAGTATGTAAATCTTAGGCTATCAAGGAGAAGTAAGAGTTGTGGAGGAAGTATGGACTTTCCTTGAGTAAAGCAGATCTTTACCAAGGCTACTAATATGAAGAATGATGAATCTGAGAGGTATCAAGCATATATTGACCTCTTTAGGGGAAGTTAGTGAGTGATTTGGGGAAGAGGAAGAAGGGGGGAGTTAGACATGCCTCGCTTGAAGTCATTTAAATGGAAAATTGCCTCCAACTTGTGATCTGAACAAATATGACACTTTGAAAACATGAAATGGATCACACAGCTTGATTTCTGCAACCACCAAACTACTTACCTAGCATTTTTTCTTCTTTTGGTTTGGGTGCACTTGAACTAGCAAACCCAGCTTTTCAACATTTTCTTATTTTTACTGTCCTCCTATCTACATCTACACTTATTTCATCCAGGGGCTCCGAGTAGGCTGTTGAGCACCCTTGCTTCTCTACCTATCTAGGAATCTGCCAAGGTTAAGCTGTTTGGACAGATAATGATTCTCTATATTCTACCACAGGAAATTGAAACCTAGGGAGACCAAGATTAAGCTGTTTGGACCTCCTTTTATTAAAAAATGGAATAACTCATCAAAATTTGAATACAGCAGTGGAACTTAGGCTAGCACACTCTCATGGCATCCTTCCTTGTCCTCTTTTAGCAAATATGGAGCATTACAGTATGCATAGTATGACATATTTGGCATGTAAAATTATCGATCATGAAAGATGAATAACCTGCTGCAGCAAGAGGCTAACAGTGGCTCCACTTGGGGATGGATTTTCCTTGTGAAAAGCCAAGAACAGCAGGTCAGACTACCTTGATCTTACATTGTTGTTGTAGATTGAAACTTCTTAGTGCTGTCTGTTAGATAATTTGAAATTTTGGAATGAGAACAACACTTTCCCTCAACTGAATTTCTTGTGAACTATGAAGCATTGCCTACTTTCTTCTGCGTGCTCTATCATCGGATTGTTACACAAAAATGAAACAAAGTGCTGATATATACAAACATTTATGTACATAAATAATACCTCCAGGTGATTCTCAACAAAAGGGACCATGATAATGCTTTAACATTCAGCAATTTACATGGCCCTCTTCAGCTCTGCTGCCATCTACATATTTTAGGAAATATGTGTTATTGCCTTGCACAGCGCTGATAATGAATGGACCTTTCCAAAGAAAGTCAAATTTTGCGTGTTTTCCCTTATCTTCTCTTCGCGAGTCCCACCTTAGAACTTTACTGCCAGCACAGAAATCCTCAGCCTTAGCTTTCTTATCAAACATCCTTTTGAGCTTCTCTTGCAAAATTTGAGTTCTGTCATACACTTGCTCTCTGGTTTGCTGAAGATGAATGGTCTGATTAATTCTTCTTTAAATTTCATTTGGTTCAGCCTGAATCTCCTGTAACAGTTTGATAGCAAGAATGCCCAAAGATGAAGGAAATTTGGCCTCCATGCCATATACTAGCTCATAAGGGCTCATCCCAATGGATCTCTTGGTTGAAAGTCTATCTGCCCATAGGGCATTTGTGAGCTTCCTATGCCAGTTCTTTTTGTTTTCTTCTAGCACTTTCTTTATGATGTTGATGAGGCTTTTGTTTGATGATTCAGCCAAGCCATTACCTTGAGGGTAGTAGGCTGTAGAGTGGCCTAGGGTAATGTGAAATTTATGGCAGAAGTTGGTCATCTTTTTGGATTTGAAGGCAGCAGCGTTGCCAGTGATGATTTTCTCAGGGCAGCCAAATGTGGAAAGGATATTGCCCTCAAGGAATTGGCTAATAGTGGAGTCATTGGCTTGCCTACATGGGATGGCTTTAATCCACTTGGTGAAATAGTCGGTGGCTGTTAAAATCCACTTGTACTGGCCTGAAGAAGAGGGATGGATTTCTCCAATGAAATCAAGACCCCATTGTTGAAAAGGCTTTTCAGTTGAGATGGTCTTAAGGGGCAAAGACATCAATTTTATTTTCCCTTCAAAGATTTGGCATTTATGGCAAGACATTACAAATTTATTAACATCATCAAACAGGGAAGGCCAATAAAACCCAGCCCTTAGGATTTTATCAGCTGTTGATTTCCAATATAAGTGCCCTCCACAATCTCCTGCATGAAATTCCTTGAGGACTTTGTCAGTTTCATCCAAAGTTAGGCAATTAAGCAAAATACCTTCATGATTTTTCCAAAACATGCACCATCTAAGACACAAAACTTTGATGCTTTCATCTTTAAAAATCTTTTTTTGGTCCTGGACAATCCTGGGGGAGCACATAGGTTTAACAATACAAGGCAAATATCAGCATACCATGGGGATTGTAAAAAGGTTTCACTGATTTGTGGAGTCGCCAGCTCCTGTTCATTGTCCAGTTGGTTAATGTCTAAGGCTTGAAAATTTGTTTCGGACATTAGCTTGGCTAAACCCTGTCCCTTTATTAGCTTGGTGGGTTTTATCTCAAAGTCCTATTCAAGAATGTTGGGAATCCACTTGCCTCTTTTGCCTTCTAGCCCCTCTTCAGTTAATATGTCTTTTACAACAGAGTTTGGGACATAGGCAATCACATGTGAATATAAAATATAAACTATGAAGTCTTTAATGGCCTTAACAAGAGCATAGGCCTGCTTCTCCATGATTTGGTACTTCAAAGGAGCATCTCTAAGGGCTCTGCTGAAGAAAGCAATTGGCTTCTCATTTCCCTGGTCATCCTTTTGCAAAAGGACATCAGCTATCGTGTGATCTGAAGAAAAGGAAAATATGATAAAATCCTTATCAAACTGTGGACTTGTGAGGACAGGTGTTTGAGTCAAGGCAACTTTGATACTCCCAAAAGCTTGCTTGGTTTCAAGAGACCATTTTACCTTGGCATCCTTTTTTAACATGTTGCTTAACAGTCTTATCAATTCCGCTAAATTTGGGATAAAACTCCTTAGGAAATTGATCTTTCCAAGGAATTCTTGCAACTCTTTTATGTTTCTTGGGTAGGGAATTTGGAGGATGGCTTGGATCCTTTCCGGATCAATTCTGATACCGTCCTTTGAAATGATGTGGCCTAGCAACTTACCTTCCTCAAAGCCAAACAAGGACTTCTTGGGGTTCAAGGAAATACCATATTTCCTACATGTCATGAAGATTTTCCTTAAGTGTCTGAGGCGCTCTTAATCAGATTTGGAGAAAGGGGTTAATTCATCAAGATAGATAATGAGGAAAATATGTATTTCCTTGGCAAATGCAATATCCATTTCCCTTTGAAAGGTGGCACCAGTGTTCTTTAGCCTGAAAGGAATTTTAACATACTTAAATGTTCCCCACGGTGTGGTAAAGGCTGTCTTGTCTTGGTCATCCAGGTGAACAAGTATTTGATTAAAACATGAGAATCCATCTAGTAAAGATATTCTAGATGACCCCACTACTCTTTGTAGGATATGGTCCATTTTTGGCAAAGGATAATGGTCTTTTAGAGAGACTTGGTTTAAGTTTCTTAGGTCTACACATAGTCTGATCTCACCTGATTTTTTCCTTGTGGGAACCAGATTGGATACCCATTCAGAAAATCTAATGGGTGCTATAATGTCAGCCTCAAACATTCTTTTCACTTCTTTTTCGATCAAAGGGAGAAGGACTGGATTGATTCTCCTTAGTTTTTGTTTGAAGGGCTTTTGATTTGGTTTTAGAGG